>APFE031685341.1:0-20628 GCA_000404065.3 Pinus taeda | reverse complement strand
ATATATATATATTCGTGTTTCCCTGTTTCCAAAATTTGAGGAGGTCGCGTTTTGTATCGCTTCCCGTTTCGAAAACTCGTACCCGTTTCCCCGTTTCGTGCAACCTTGTTTGGGATATGGTATGTCAATGAGCGAGGAGGCTCTATCGCATTGAGACTAATGTATAGGTCGCAGACATTCTGTGAAAGCCCCAGGGAAAGGTCAAATTTGTGACTTTCCTGAACGACTTGGAGTCATTGAGAGACCTTCTTATAAGGGTTCTGCATGTTGCATGCATTGAGCTCTGGGAGCTCCGAGAGGCTTGGGGTACTTATTGCAGCAACAAGCGACCATAGGGCGCTTCATCCTCCCTTAATGGTGCGTTGTGTTCAGGGTGAATGGCTCATCCTTCCCCTGTGATACCCCGTGGCGACTTAGGGACGGGATGAGTGGTTCTCCTGTAAAGGCATCCTACCCATCTAGCCAATGAGCAGGGAAATGGGGTTAGGGACCATAGTAGTATTATCGATGGATGCATCGTTGTATCTACCGTACTCCCTATGCTAGGATGACCTCCATTGATCTGGGATCAGTATGGGTGGTTTGAGACACTCTCTTGTGATATTGATCTGGAATCAATGAAACTGACTTCGGGTCAGTAAAAGTGTTATGACACACTCTCTTCATATGGAACGGACTTCAGGTCACTAGAGAATGGTATGAGACATTCTCGATCAATTCTTCTTCTTCATGGTTCAGCAGAGCAGAGCAATGCAGGGCACTGATGGCAAAGATAGTGCAATTAAATAGATGGACCAGCAGATGGAGTTCCCCCTAGTTGAGAGGGAGTGTTAAAATTGACAACTAGAGCCAAACTCCATGTGGGTCATCTTATTTATGGCAGTTGATATTTTTCTTGGATCCCTCTCATCGAAAGGTGTAGGATTGATCTAAAGATCATCTGATTCCGATAAGTATTCATGGAGTTATGAATTTAATTGTGTTATAAGACAATTCGTCAAGGTCAGTCAACAACCAAATAACCCACACGTGCTCCACGATTTAGTATAAAAAGAGGTGACTTGATAGTCACTTCTACACACACTTCTATCTCGATTTCTCTCCACTTGTCTTGGGTTTTAGTGGAAGAGAAATCTAGGAGTGGAAGCCCTAGACATTGGAGGAAAGAAGACTAAGGGAGCTACCCTAGAGGAGATGCCCTAGCCCTAGACGCAGTCAAAAGGAGAAGGCTCTACGCAAGTTTATAAGCAGTCAATAGGAGGCTCTTCTAGCGGCAAGGAGAGGGTTTCTATAGCTGTCAACGGAAGCCATAGACGTTGTCAAAGAGAAGTCTAAAACGTTGTCAAGGAAGCATGCCCTAGCCGCAGTCTTGGAGGAGTCTTATCACAGCAAAGAGAGGCTCCTACAATGTCCTAGATCACTGTTTCATGAAGCCATAATGATGACCTAAACGATGTCCTAAAGGAGAGACACATCCATTGTCTTAGAAGTGCCATTATGCCCTAAACACAGGCCTTACTAGAGGCCTAATCAGATGCCCTTATACGCAGTCCCTTTGTGCCCTAATCTACTGTCAAGAAGATACATACGTAGATCAAAAAGGGTCCTTATTACTGTCACAAAAGGCCCTAATACGCAACCTTCTATGAGGCCATAATCAGAAGGCTAAACCTAGTATTACATCATGAAGGATATATGTTGATTTAGGTGACAGCAAGTTCTACCAAGGTTGATTGGGACAGCGAATTGCACAAGGATTCAAAGCCCTAATCTGTGGGTTGTTGGGTGAGTATAGGTGTTGGTGTTAGCCTACATAGGACAGCAGCAAGGTATGTTAAGACACATGGGACAGCAGCAAGGTATGGCAGGGCTAAGGGGACATTAGCAAGGTATAGCATGAATGTTAGGGATAGCAGCTACAGCAATATATCTAGGCAACAGCGACAAAGGGCAACTACATAGTAAATGGGACAATAAAGGAATGCTAAGGAAAACATGGGACAACAGCAAGCATGGACAGCATGGTGCAACATGGGCATCATGGTGCAGCATGGCAAACATGGACAGCATGGATAGCAATGGCAAGCATGATGTTGCAAGCACATGAGAAATGTTGTATGACAACATGGTCATGGAACAACAGTGCAATATAAGGTGCAACAATATGATGTGTACAACATGGTCATGGGGTCCAACTTTATGATGATGGGTGCAGCATGGTGCAGCACGGTGAAGTGCAGCATGATGACAAAATACAGCACAATGATAGGTGAAGGAGTCACCTTGGAGAATCAGTTGAAGCAACATGTCTTCAAATGATCTCATGTATCATTTGCTTAGAGATGATCTATGCTCTTATCTAAATAAGTCAAAGTGTTGACTTCTGTTGTAAATGTACGATCTCTCTCTCTCTCTCTCTCTACTGAACTATTGAAAAACATATAAGAAAAATTGATCAAGGGTTTCCCCACATTGGGGTTTGTCCCTGGCTAGCGCCACATCTTGAGTCCTCTTGTCTTAGCTTGTCTTCTGCAATTTATGTTTATGTTCTATTTGCAGTTTACTTTAATGCTGATGTGATTGCTAATCTAGAAAAGATATTAAGCTAACTATGAAAATTGAAATAAATTGCTCTAAACATAGAACATACCTAAAATTAATAGACAGCCTACCCATGCAGACTGGGACTCATGGGAAGTACCTCTCATCTGGCCAATGAGCAAGGAAATGAGGATAGGGACCATAGTAGTACCAATGGACGCATCGTGTTACTACTGTACTCCCTATGCTAGGATGATATTGATATAGGATCAATGAAACTGACTTCAGGTCAGTATGAGTGGTTTGAGACACTCTCTTTTGATATTGATCTGGGATCAATGAAACTAACTTCGGGTCAGTATGAGTGGTTTGAGACACTTTCTTTTGATATTGATCTGGGATCAACGAAACTGACTTCGGATCAGTATGAGTGGTTTGAGACACTGTCTTGTGATATTGATTTGGGATCAATGAAACTGACTTCGGGTCACTAAGAGTGATATAACTCACTCTCTTTTGGAACTAATCTGGGATCAATAAGAGTGGTATGACACACTCTCTTCATATGGGGCTGACTTCGGGTCAGTAATCGATCAATTCTTCTTCTTCATGGTTCAGTAGAGAAAAGCAATGCAGGGCACTGATAGCAGAGATAGTACAGTCTAGAAGATGGATCAGCCGATGGAGTTCGCCCTAGTTGAGAGGGAGTGTTAAAATTGGCAACTAGGGCCAAACCCCATGCGGGTCATCTTATTTATGGCAACTAATATTTTTCTTGGACCCCTCTCATTGAGAGGTGTAGGATTGATCTAAAGATCATCCAATTCCGATAAGTATTCATGGAAATATGAATTTATTTGTGTTATAGGACAATTCGTCAAGGTCGGCCAGCAACCCAACTGCCCCCTCTTGTGCTCCACATTTTAGTATAAATACAAGTGCCTTGCAAGTCATTTGTACACACAACTCCTTTGAGATTTCTTCTTCCCCACTTGTTTTGGGTTTTAGTGGAAAGAAGAATCTCTAAGGGAAAAACGCAGTCCTAGAAGATGATGCCCTAGCTCATGAAAGTCGTACGTTGTCCAGAGAAAGGTCTAAAATGCAGACATGAAGATGATAATGATGCCCTAGATATACGATGTCCACAGGAAGCCTAAAACGCAGTCATGAAGGAGATCTGGCCGCAGTAAAGAGGCTCCTATACACAGCCTAAAGAGACTCTTATACACTGCCCAAACCTGCCCTTGTACACTGCCTAAAGGATGCCCTAACCGCAGTCAAAGGAGGCTACTTAGCAGCAGCGAAAAAAGGGAGATCTACCACTGTTTAGGAGAGCTTCTATATGCAGCAAGATCCGCTATCATGAGGAGGCCTTAAAGAACCCTAGCCGCAGATCTAATAGAGCTAGCTGCAGCAAAGAGAAATGCCCTAGCCGCAGCAAGAAGATACAGCGTGAGGACAGCATGGAGAGCCTAGATTAGAGGTCGAGTTGCTGTAGGGATGCGGATTGGTTTGAGGGTGTTTGAGGGCGCAAACAGGCCCAAGAAAAGGGTTGTCTCAAGGGACAAGGAGCTAGAGATTAGGTAGAGTTAAGGAGGCTCCTCACAGGCCTATCTTGAAGGCAATTCAAGAGCACCGAGTTGCTGGAGTAAAGACAGTTAGGGCACTTCTATTTGAGCCACAGATAGAGGCTACTACTGCGTGGGAAAAGAGGTTGCGTAGGAGCTGTGTGTAGGGTTGTTAGGCCAAGTATCTACAGGAGACTAATCAAGGTTGTTCAGACAGCAATCAAGTTAAGGAAATCTGTTTTAGGGTGAGCTGTAGATGACAGCTGAACTGTGATAGGCAGCGGGCCTAATTGATGAATTTGTTAGGACTGTTGCAGCAACCATAACTCAAATCAGTTACATTGGAATTGCTATGTGGTAGGCCACAGGCCATGGCACCATAGCAAGCAACCTTGGTATCCTAGGATGAATGCTGTAAGTATATAACAGCAGTATGCATAGTGCAGCAGTATGAAAGATGCAGCTCAGTGAGACACAGTGATGGTGCAGCTTTTTGATGCAGGACATGGTGCAGCATGGTGCAACACAATGACAGGTGTTGCATGGTGATGGAGTCACCTTGGAAGAACAGTTAACGCAGCATGCCTTCAACTGAGTTCAGTGAAGCTACCTCATGTGTCATGTTCTTAGAGATGATCTCCGCTCTTATTTAAATAAGTCAAAATGTTGATTTCTGATGTATATGTACTATCTTTCTCTCTCTATTGAACTATTGAAGAACATATAAGAAGAATTGATCAAGGGTTTCCCCACATTGGGGTTTGTCTCTGGCTAGCGCCACATCTTGTGTCCTCTTGTCTTCTGCGATTCATGTTTATGTTCTATTTGCAATTTACTATTATGCAGATGTGATTGCTAACCTGGAAAAGATATTGAGCTAACTGTGAAAATTGAAATAAATTGCTCTAAACATAGAACATACCTAAAATTAACATGATGTTATCATCAATGATACTTATCAATCTAGATCCTTTCTTATATGAATAGTTCAACAGTTCAACTTGAAACTATCTTGTTAAGTCATTATGAATACCTCCCTAGTTAAGAGGGAGTGTTGAAATTGTAACTAGAGTTGGTCTTCATAATGTAAATTTATCGTTGATGTTTTTATTATATTTTTGTCAAAGCATGTTCTTCATGCTTAGAGAGTCAAAAAAAATTTATTATGAGTCACAAGAAAAATTATTTGAGTCATATCCAATTTGGACATTTGTAAGAAAAAGAATTTAAATTTTATTTTTGAGTTATAAACCACAGCTTGACCTCTTGGAGAGCTCATTCATCCATCACAAATCAAGTATCTTCTGCACCTAAAGAAAGAAGAAGAAGGCCGAAGTCAAAGGAGAGAGAAGCCAGTCAAAGCACAAGAAGAAAATTGAAGTTTTTACTCTACTGCAGTTCACATGTGTGACGAAATTTTCTGTGGAACAGAGCCAAATTTTTGAGGTATTACAGGCTGAAATTCGGCCTCTACTACAGAACTAAAATTCTGAGTTTGACCAGATTTTGAAGAAGTTTGACCAGCGTTGACTTTGACTTTTGGAGGAGACTTGGAGGAGGGTTTGACTTGGTATCTTTGTGGCAGTTTGGTCTTGGCCTTGGATATCTCTCATTTTGATCTAATTCTATAAGAGAAAGATTGTTGGGTTTTCCCTTTGTGGGTTTTGCCTAGGCCTCTAGCCTAATTTCTGGTCTCCCTTGTCTCATTATGATCTTTATGTTTTAAACATTTGTATAATTGCTTGATGAAAAAGACATAAGTAATAAGAAGACACCTAATATTCACAAGTAATTACCAAGAAGAGGAATAAAGCATTAAAGTACACTACACTTGATTTCTCAACATGACTTACTGAAATATATATTATGTCCTTATATTATGTAGTGTAACCTTCACGGATTTGTGCCACAGAAATAAGCTCAGATTATTGGATATACAAGTATGATCTCGGATTTCCAGGTCTTAATTCACAGAGGTACCATCTCATACTAGTGTCTCGGACTGTTACAAGATTAACCTTGTCACTTTCAGGGAGTTCGGATTCCATATAACGCAGATCACAGTCTTTTCACGGAGATAGTTTCTTATCTTGCACAATTTCTTAGAATTTGCATCATAGTGTAGTTACCTTACAATCTTTGCAAGGTTCCACAGATAAGATGCTTCATGTCCTCATCACAGGTCTGCAATTTTTTCATAGAAGATAGATGCCATAGGTAGCTTGTATGAATTACAGGAGTATCATGCCATTGTCCAAAGAAACTCGGATCCATCAAAATCTGATCCTGTCATGGTTTCCTAGAGGCTCGGATTACTTTAGAGATGATTTTGGATCATGGAGAGGACTTTTCCTTTCATACAGGGATAATTCAGACAACTGTCACATTTATACACAGGTTCAGATCTCTTGCACAGGTAATGTGTCACAAAATTCGGACCTTCCTCCAAGAAACGAACCACAAAATAATATGTTACAAAGCAGGGTACAAGTCAAAAATCTTCATCCTTATAGAAATGATTTGCTATTTCAAGGAGACTTTCTTCGCCTTCGATCTGCTTCTAAACTTTGATCTCTCATAATCTTCTTCAAGACTGCTCTTAGACCTCAGCTTCTATACATGATAATTACTTGTGACTGATACATATATAATTTCTCTTAGCATTTATTTTATTTAGTTATGTCATCAAGTAATTACACCTTAACAATTTAGCCATTCAAATAGAGATCATAGTGCACAAGAGACAAGAGACACCAGAAATTAGGCAAGAGGCCAGGGCAAAATGCACAAGGGGAAAACCATCAATCTTTTTTTATAGAATTTCTGTCCTCAAGAAAAATTCAAATCAAACTAACCAGTAATCCAAGTGCCCAGTCAACCCTCCAAACTCTGCCATGTTTTTGTCAACCAATCTATTTATATATGCCTGTATTTAGAAGCCACGTCACAGATAAAAAGCCTTACAAACTTAGCATAACTTCAGAAATGCAGTGCCATAGATAGCTCGGATATCACAGGAGTGTAGTGCTACAAAAAGCTCAGATAGGACAGGAGTACAGTGCCATAGGTAGCTCGCATGTCACAATGAGATAGGTGTCATAGGAAGCTTGCATCATTACAGGAAAAGGTGCCACAGGAACTTGCAGCATCACAGAGAAAGGTACCACAGGAACTCGCAATATAACAGAGAAATATAGCCTCAAGAAATCCGTATGTATGCTTCAGAGAATCTCGCACTTCTGCCTTAGGAATCTCGTCCTCCTTGCCTCAGATCAGATCAGATCATCGAAGTGTGTGTTTGATGGAAACGAATTGGCTCTATTTATAGTTGTTTGTTCATGCAAAGGGAGGTGACTGTTGGGTGGTCTACTTGGACACATAAAAAAATATACTTCTAAAATTCAATTTTCTTTCTTTTAAATGTCCAAATGGGACATGACAAAAATAATTTTCTTTTTACTTAAAAAAAATCTTTTGACATCATACATTATGAAGGCTGAACCTACTTACAATTTCAACAAATACAAATGAGGCAGCTGACCTCCCAGCCAATAGTAAATACAGGAATGAGCCTTGGAACTGGTCAAATTGTATTGGGAATGAGAAATGTGGGCAAGAATTAGCACGAAGGCTAGATATGTCATGAATTCACTAAGGGTAGATGTAGAGGGCAATGACAGTCTCGTCCAATTATTATCTCGCTAGTCCCACTCTGCACACATTGTACTGTTGTTTGTTTCTTATTTGTCTGTGCTATCATTTCATTTGGTGGCATTCTCTTAGCATGCACAGTAAAAGGCAAACTGTTAAGGAGCACAGCAGATCAAGGGGGCGAATGTGGGAAGGTGCAGATAAAAGAGAAAGCTTATTATCAGGAAGAGTTTGGCAGGAATCATAGGCAAGTTGCTGCAGACCAACTTGAAGAAGTTTTTGAAGAGGGTAGCTAAGGACTGAACCCAGCTTCAGCCAACTTGAAGAAGTTTTTGAAGAGGATAGCTAAGGACTGAACCCAGCTTCAATAGGTGGAATTTGGAGCAATGGAAATGCAGAGGCTTCAAAATGAGGATGTATGGGGGCGGAGGAAGAGTTTGGCAGGAATCATAGGCAAGTTGCTGCAGACCAACTTGAAGAAGTTTTTGAAGAGGGTAGCTAAGGACTGAACCCAGCTTCAGCCAACTTGAAGAAGTTTTTGAAGAGGATAGCTAAGGACTGAACCCAGCTTCAATAGGTGGAATTTGGAGCAATGGAAATGCAGAGGCTTCAAAATGAGGATGTATGGGGGCGGATAGAATATGCTGAAGAGTTGATAGCGAGGATGTAGAGTTTATCGAGGGGCTGGAGGGTTATATTTACTCTAGTGGCGGAATAGAACTTAGGATTACAGCACACTTGGCTGGCTTTGTTATTACGATGCAGAGAGAAATGAAGGGGTGCTATATCAAAATAGTGCAAATGCTGGCACAGAGGGAAAGTGAACATGGAAAGGTGGCCCAGAAGCAGAACTTTGAGTAGAGCGACTGTGAAACTGCTTAGAGCTATAATGGCGTCTGGATGAGCTGGAGCAGAGATTTCTCGGGTATAGAAAGTTTATTGTTTCTGAACTTTCCGGAGTCGAGACTACGGTAAGTCGGGCTTTTCAAAAGCCCTGCCCAATTAATGCTGCCAAAATGAATTGCAAGACTTGGGAGGAAGGAGCCACATGGAAATTCAAACTAAGGATCCTCCGGCATTTGGAAAAGCCCCGCCAGGTACTTTGAATTCCTGGGCATTGTTTCTGTGTGCGCATGGGATGTCTATGTGGGCTTCCTGTCTATCTTTATATATTTATGTCTTAGAGTGCCCTGTCCCCCCGCCCCTCAGTTTGCCTTTGGAATCTGTGTTTAAAGAGGAATTTCCGGTATGCAGACAATTTCCCACGGCATTTTGGTTTTATGGACAACAGTGCCTCTGGTTTTTTTATACTCAAACTGTGATTGTACTGCCTGTGTGTAAATTGGCTGCGCCTGCATAGATGATAAAATGTTTTAACTTGACCATCAAAGGAGCCTTAACTATTCATTTCAGCCGGAAATAAAGAGGAAAAGAGACTGTGAGAGGCTTCTAACCTGGCAGACCGTGAAAAACCCATAATCATTGCATTGTAAACGTGGATAGAGTGAAATTCTCTTCCTTGTGGCATATTCCTGTACAGTACCCAAAACTTTTCTACCATTCCAGCTTTACCGAGAAGCAGAAAAATGAGGGAATATGTTGTGGAGGTAACCAGAGATGGGTCCTTCAGTCGCATCCATTGTAGAAGATACAGAGCCTGCAAATATAAACCCTCTTCTCCAAGCAACTGTAACAGCAAATTGCAATCCCTGTGGCTTATTCTTCCAATGTAAGGGTCCAGAAAATCAGCCACCATGGTGTTCGCTGGAAGATTCTTGGCGATATTGATAAGGGACCGCAATAAATCTGCTACTTCATCCATAGGGTTTAATCTAGCATAGGCTTCATTCTGTATCTCGCCTGCCTGACTCCGTTCAGGCGGTCCTCTTCCGTGCGAATTGAAATTGGGACGTAGGCAGGATTGGAAGAATGCATGAATGGGGTCTGATTCTGAGTTTTCGTTTTCCATACCCAGATTTTTATATTGTTTTGACATTGTTTCTTCGTCGTCGAGGCCGAAAATCTTCGTGGGTATTTCTTTTTCAAGAAATTGAAGGAATACGGAATCGAACTCCCACTGTATGCTGTACATTTGGCTTGTGGGTTCGTTGGTATTCTGTTGGTGTTGGTGAACAAGTGGGGAGTTGGATTCAGCGTGGCAGAGGATTCGTTTATTGTGTTTAGTCCGGAGGACCTGAGCAAATGGAGCTGTACATGTAGAATGCGGGAAATGACGAAGCAGAATCGATGAAGTAATGGAGCTTGAAGGGCATCCGGATTGAATACAAAGATTCGATCTGTTATCTGGTGAGAAATGAAGAAGACTCGCTGTATGGAGCATTATCATATTCATATTCAGTGGATGGATTTAACGCTCATCACTCATACGCAGGAATGAAGTGCCATTTGAAAACCTGAAATTATTTTGAGATATTTTATATGTGGAATCAAATATTTTGGTCCGGCCATATCCTTGACGAAACTATCCAAATTATATTCTTAGAAAAATAATTTGGTCAAGATTGTAATAGTTATTTACTCAAAAATTGTGGTTGTGATGAGGGAGGGTGGAATAATGGGTTAATGGGAGGGTGTTGTCTATGTAATGGGAGTGATCGCAAATAATAGATTAAGATAGAGATGTGTTTACGAAGGGATAAAAATATAATTAATTTATTATGTTAATAAGTATATTTATTTTAGAATAAGGTTTTTATAATTATGTTGTAAAGTGTTTTTCTCTGAAATCAATTCCCTCGCTTGCCCCTTGCCATTTTTATACGCCATAGGATTATATGTTAGAAGATTGCAAAGGTTTCAGCCATGAGATAAGAATGGTTACAAAAAATTAGTTGTTGAAACGGTTTGCGCACTGGTCTAATGGTTACAAATTCGTTGCTGAATTCGTGAGGTGTTTGATTTCTAATGGCCAACTATTGATGCAAAAATTGTTTAGGCGAACAGGTGTTTACTGTGAATAGAACTCATGGCATAGGAATTTTTTGCACATTTCGGTGAAATACACTATAAAATCAAAGGAAATGACAATCGAAGCCGAGTCTTATCCGTTTTCTTCCAGAAATCCTCGCATTACCCGGTGCTATGAGCAGGACAACGCGTTCCCTGCGTCTGCTCAGGGAAAGCCAATCGGCTTCCAGAAAACACAGGAGAAAACTGATCCTTTTCATGCTCTGTACAAGGTCCCGATTGGAGACACCCCTTACGATAGAGCCAAGCACCTTCAGGTGAACTATTTTGTCAGATGTTCCTTAGAACACGCTATTTTATTCATACCTTCTGTGTGAAAGATCAAATTAATCGAAATTTTGAGGATACAACTCCTGGAAAAGGATGTCGCTAGCGTCATTGCATTGTTTAGAAAATCTATTAATGCCGGAGACCGTATTGACAGTGCATTGAAGGATATGGCCATCGTGATGAACCAGCAGAAGTCCTCTCCATCGGATCTCTGTTAAATAAATCAATAACCAAATAAAGACTACTCTGTTGCCTCAGTCGTAATTGCTTCAAGTGGTCCAAGATCTACAAATTCCATTTGGGTATGCGTTTTCTTCTATGAGTTGTGTTAACCATGTAACTAAGTTTTCTTTTGAGGGTTCATGGTTCTATCAAACTCACAAACAACTCCATGTGGGTTCCATCCGATCTCTGTTAAAGAAATCAATAACCAAATAAAGACTACTCTGTTGTTCCAACCATAACTGCTTCAAGTGGTCCAAGATCTGCAAAGAGTTAGGGTTTTGGGTTTCCTGGTTTGATTTAAGATTGCGTGGCAATTTTATTTTTTACACTTAAATTTATTGGGTGGATTTCTGAATCCCACAGGAAGCAAAGTCTTTTGTCTTTGTAGTCTGTTCATCTTCCGAATTTAAGGAAAATCATGAGCCTTGTGTAATTCATAGACATTTGAACTACAGCAATATTTTTGTGAATGAAAATGGTGGCGTACTGAAGATTGGGGATCTGGGTCTTGCCATTACCCTAAGAAATGTTCATGCTATGCACTCTGCCCTCGGTACTCCGGAATTCATGGCTCCAGAATTATATGAGGAGGATTATAAAAATTTCTCTATCATACTATAGCCTTGCAAGGGTTTATGTTCATTAAATTTAAATTAGAAGAGGAACCTAATTTGGAATTCTGCGGGAAGGCTTTCCTCTCCTATAGGAGGTGGAAAAATGCCTAGTGTAGAATATGACACCTGTAATAAAGACAGGGAGCCCTTTGTGGAACTGGATCCCACTGGTAGGTATGGTCGCTATGAAGATGTGTTGGGCGGTGGTGTTATGAAGAAGGTATACCGAGCTTTTGATCAAGAAGAGGGTATTGAGGTTGCTTGGAACAAGGTGCCTCTGCAAAACCTAGATGATGCTTCCACACACAGGATCTATGAAGAGTCGTAATCTACTAAATCTCACAAGCTACCCAGGGTAAGGAACTTGTTTAGATTTGCTACCTTTCATAAACCTGTTTGATTGTTTGCTCTGTTCATATTTGTATCTGTACTTAATATATTGTGCTTGTGGCATCCTTTGATAGAGCATGAACTTTGCAAAAAATTTGAGGCAAAAACATATGAGAAAAATTAACTATACCAACAATTTTAGGCTTAATTTTTTTTACATGATTTATTAGAAATTAGGAAGGTAGGATCAGCGTGTTAACCAGCAGAGATAAGAGGCTTTCGAGTTCACTCCTCTTAGTTAATATAAGTTTTTGATGTGTCAGGGGTCGGGCCATCTCATTTGGCTGTGCCTCCGAGCTCTCTTTTTCTCAACATGATGTGATGCGAGATTTAGCCTTCCGTCTGGCCAACCAGGATAGTACCATTCATTGTAAGAGGCTTTTTATGCCTAGCAAGGAGGATAATATCCCCACAAAATGGCTAACACTCAAAGATCAGACATCTAAGGCTCAATTTGTTTCAATTCATACAGGTCACTACTGAAACTTGTTTTCTTTAACTGCCTACACATTGAATCATTTTTTGATCAATCTACTTATGCTCCAAATTTATTAAGATGTTAGATAAACATTTTTTATCAGCATAGCATACTGACTTTTACATTTTTGGGCACTGTAGGTCCAATGGAAGAGCAAAATTGGTGTCAAATTAACTTTCCTGAGGTGGAGGTATTGACTTTGTTTTTTGCTGCCAGTCGTTACTATCTTCCAACATTTTTACATACCATGCCAAAACTGAAGGTTGCTATAATATACAATTACAGTTCTAAGCGTTCAACACTTCATGGACTGCCGAGCTTCCCTGCATTTCCTCAAATAAAGTCTGTACTACTTGGGAGGTTGATTGTGTCTCCTCTCTATAAGTATTGTAGATCCTCAGAGAGCTTGGAAAAGTTGTTTGTATGCCTATGTGAGGGTTTGGGGAATATGACTTTATTGGATAAGGGACATGACTTTCCAAAGTCTCCAAAATTTCAAGAAATTAACTTTGACCACTGCAGTGATTTGGAAGAATTGCCTGGAAACATATGCAATTTAACTTACCTCCAGAAGTTATCTGTCACTAATTGTCATTTTATCCAAAAGTTACCTAATGACTTTGGGAGGTTAAGGTCACTTAGGGTGCTGAGATTGTCTACATATGCCCAAGTTTCTCAATGCTTCCTCCTTCCATTTGTGCACTTCAGCAACTCGAATTTCTTGATATTTCATTATGCAGGTCTTTGAAGGACCTTCCCATGGAATTTGATCAGCTATCAAACTTAAAGATTCTGGATATGAGGGAGGGCTCTGGACTAAAGAAGTTGCCTAAAGCATTAGCCAAACTAAGATCTCTCAGATATGTAATCTGTGATGAGAGCACTGAACGACAGTGGCTAGTTATCAAAGCCTCTACCATGCTTAATCTCATAGTTGAGGTCATCGAAGAACGTTTTAATTTGGATTGGCTTGATGATTGAAAAAGTTCATGATGCCTCATCTTAGCTGCTTCAACGCCTTTAATTCAGTAACTTATGCTGGTGAATTGCCTAAATTTGAACAGAACAGAGGATTGCTTCTAAGATTGTATTTAATGTACAGGTATTATGTTCTTAGAATTTAGGTTTGTTGTGGTAGCCGAGGTTGTTCCATGTTTTCTCAATTAAATTTTTTGTACATTACTGTATATATTCATACATTTTGAGCGCACGAAGTCTTTTGAGAATAAATTGGTAGTTACTGGTTTCTCAATTAACTTGTTTGTACATTACTGTATATATTCATACATTTTGAGTGCATGAAATCTTTTGAGAATAAATTGGTAGTTACTGGTTTGAACTTCAATATTTTGGTGTCTTATAATAACAAACAAGTACTTAGTCTTAACAAATCAGTAACTTGTTGGCGAACTATGCTTTATTTGAAAAAGGTGATGATCTAATCTTATGAATGCAAAGGGTCATGGCCATTGTTAACTGTGATTGAATTTCTAATAATGATACAGATTACTTATCTAAAACATATTATTACATGCTAATGCAACTTTTACTAATATTGTCCATCATTGCAAACTGCATGTAAAACAGACCAAGTACATTACTAAGATTGTACATCTTTATCTTCTGGAATACAAACAAGGGCATGCTAACACTATACATTCTTTTCTGGTAATACAGGCGAAAGCATAGCTAATGCTCTATACAGACGAAGACATAGCTAATACTATACATCCTTTTCTGTTAATACAGACGAAGGCATTGCTGACATTGTACATACCACTGAAATTACTAATACTAGTTAGTTTGCAAATGCGAAGGCAACACTAGCATAATAAATTGTCCAAAAATACGTTATTCTAACATTCAAACATACACACTAAACAACACTACTCAAAATCCTAGGCTAAGATGGATTTATGCTGGATTAGCTACTTGCACATAACAACCAACCAGTTCTCATAATACTAATTTACCAGTTCTCATAATACTAATTTTCTTGTCCTTTCTATTGATAAACTTACAGAAATGTTGCTACTTTCAATAAAGAGCTTGAAAGACAACTTGTTATTATTAGATTGCTTACAATGACCTAGAAAGAACCCTTCTCAAAGAACCCTTAAGTAGTGAACTTACAATAGTTTATTATCATAATTAGTGTCAATGCATCTTGGATACACGTTTATAATGGCAGAATGTTCGGAGTGTCAACTGCATTCTGGTCCCATTCAAGTCTATGACCAACAAAACCCCATCGATCGCAGTTAGAATCAGGCATGCCCCAGATCCTTCACGTCTTCCGTACTCCTGAACATTCTTGCCTCAGAGCATATAATTGAGCATGTGTTTTTGCTCATGAAATAGTATTGTACAGTTAATTGCAACAATAGCTCGGTAGGTGCAACGTTATAACTTATTGTTAAACCTTGCTCAAAGTCTAAAACAAAGCAGTATTGTATTGGTAACTAAGAGCTCCATTGAACAAAACAGTTGATAGTTGGCTTCATAAAATTGAAATAAACATTAATTAGCTTAAAATGGCACTAGTTTGGGGAAAATGGGAGCTGCAAGTAAAGCGTAGTGCATTTATTCAGCACACTGAACAATAGCAGCTTCAAACAAAATCCCTTAGTAGGTTATATATTTTTCAGATTGATTCAAAAAAACCTTTGGCAATCTTCAACATATACATGTAGTTTTAGAAGCTAGAGATCCTAACCAAAAACTGGGACAGAGAATGGTACTACTGACAGACTAGGTCATCCAGATTCACACAGAACTACACAGCTCTGCACACCGGTTAAAACCCAATATACATACAAAGAAAGGCCCTGCAACTTGATCAATCATTAGCCAAAAGATGATTGCATTTCCGCAGCAATGTTACCAACTTCAATGCTCTATTCAGAAAAGCCAGAAATGCAGTTCAGCTGGCAACTTCATACGGCATGTGAATCCGAAGTAGAAATGTCAACTACTGTTACTATTCTGCTGCCAAACTGGAGATGACAGGGCCTTGCCCGCAATTAACTTTTAGAAAATTCCAAACTCGCTGAAGCCTAGCAACAAAACTATGCTTTTCAAGAATTGTATAATAAAATGGTATTCTAGTCTCAACAACTGTCAGAAAATACTGCTCTCCCTGAAAACTGTCATAATGCTCTGAATTGTTAGTTTCCATATGATACAGGGGATTCTTGCAAGCATCCTGTCACTTTCACAGAAGTACTTGTTGAAAAGTTGAGGCAGTATCAGAATTAGAAATCCAAACCTATAAAAATGTTATTAACAAATCTATTTAACCATGCATTTTGATCCCCAACAGGCACATGTTGCAAGATTCCATTTTGAGGCTTCCTTGACATGGGTTTTCCATCAGATTGATAATTACAGGCATCACCCCCTGATCCACTTTTGATAATGTCAGCAGGAGGAATGAAGAAATCCATTGAAAGGCCAGGCACATTGAAAACCACGTCGTCAATTGTCCATATTTCTTCCATTCTTGTTCTGGTATGACTCATTGAACACTCTCCAAATTTAAAAAGAGTGACAACTGATCGACCAGAATGAGCAATCATGACACCATCTACTGCTCTATAATTGTTGATAGTTGTTTCTATGGTGGTTTCCCACTAAACAACATCTATTCCAGTGGCTTGAATCCGTGTAAGATGGGAATCTCCCAAGGAGGCTAGTTTTTTGACTGAAATATCCAAAAAGTACATGTCTGATAATTTTTGTAAGTCCATCACTCCTTTCGTGCATAGTTGAAGGATCAGCAGCAAGCTTTAAAATGAAGCAATCTTCATCTCCAATTTTCTTTTCTCCCAAGCAACGAGCATTTGCAAACATGATTGTTGTTGTTCTAGGATCTAAACCCTGAGAATAGAAAGGTTAACAAGAATAAGAATGTGCATCATCACCAAAACAAGTTAATGTAAGCTGCATAATTTCCATGCTCCTAAGCTCAGTCCCCTGAATTGTGATTTGCATTCGAAAAAAATTGCCATTGCAAACAAACATACATGTAGTTTTATTCTAATATTTTTCAAGTTTAATAAAAACAACTAAATATTAACATTTGCTTATACTCATAAAAAATTCAACATAGACTGATTAAATTCAAAAAACCCAACGTAAAAGAAAAATCTACATGGTTGATTAAATTAGACATTCAGTTTACCATTGCTTGAAATTAGACAAAATTAGAGTTTTTCATAAATAATTCACCTTATGCAGTGATTGATGTCCTAGGATCTAAACCACAGGGGAAAAGAAATTAACCAAGCATAAGAACATGCATCATTTTTTTTTTTTTGTAAGCTTAGGTAGGACCCTCTCATTTTCGAGTTTTTACATGTCCGTTATTCACCCCATTTCCGAGGAGGGTAGCACAAGAATTGAACCCAAGATCTCCGGTTCGGTGAGACTTCATTTCCACGGCCATTGCCACTTGAGCTACCTCACGTGGACATAAGAATATGCATCATTATAAACACATTAATATGAGATATTATTAGACGAACCACCAATAAATTGCTTTCACAACAATCTCCATAAAACTAACTTTAGCAGTCTGAACTCTCTTCTATTTATCTTTTGCAACTGCTTATGCTAAAATTCTCAACTCTTAACTTAATCACAACCTAATCCAAGAGCCTCTTCTTCAAGCAGCAATGCATAATCTATTTTCTTATTTCTCATTGGACCAAACTACAATCTAGGCCATAATTTGCAAGCACTCATTTTAAGACATCAACCTCTGGTTCTCTCATCCTAACTAGGAAACTAGTCGACAACCATATGTATTATTTCTGTCAACTTAATCCTAAAACCTAGTACCTAGACTACATGAACACTCACACCAACCTTACTGAAACTTAGCCTGACCATAGAGACTCACAAATCCTGGCAAAAAATGTGTCATTCAAACCACCATAACCAAGAAAATCATCATTTACCAAAATCAACCTTTGTGCTAAACCAGCTCTGCAAGCAAACATAGAAAACCCATGAATTTTATTGAATTCTGACCAGCTGTTGAAGTCCATTATGGACACAGTTGTACGAATGCTTTTAACTTCACTATGTTCTCAATCTGATCCCCATTCTAGGCCTACTTTGCATGTATTAGACTCACAAACCCTGGCCACAAAGGTGTCATTCAAACAACCATACCATACCAAGACAATCATCCTTCACTAAAATAGACCTTTATGTAACCTACTTTGCATGCATGTGTAAAAAAATCAAGAATTTATTGAATTTTGACCAGCTGTAAAAACCAATAAAATGCAGTCATATTAACGCATTTACTTACTGGACTCCCAATTTTCTCTTCATCCTAGGCCTAGTCTACATGCTTTCATACTAAAAAAATATGACTTTCACTGAATCATGAGCTGACTTTTAAACACATTCTGCAACCAAAAGATCCTCGTTCTTGTGCCATCAGAATAGACATACCTGAAGAGCCCGGCGCAGAGGCCGAGGAGGACCTTTGGCAGCATGTGAACCAAGCTAGGGTGTGTGCTGCCAGACAATCTTCCCGTTGCTTCCAACATGCACTTGCTCCCACCCAAAACTAACTCCACTGACCACGTATCAGGCATCATTTGCCACAATACAAAGCATCCATTTTCGCTAGCCTTTAGTGAATAATTTCGACAAGCTTTCGTAGCCATTTCAGCTTCTGAGGATACTATTTTGACTCTACCCACTATGTATGAGCTCTTTATCGAATTCTGAAACTTGAGGCAGCCAGTGGCAGCCATGTATTGTTGCACAATGTACTGTGCTAAGGATGTTTCCTAACCAAATCAAGAAAAAAATATCAATAACCATGCATCCCTGTCGGAGACCATCACAGTTCTAAATAATTCATCCCTCTGCAAATTACTTAAAGGTTAAGAACAGTGTACCCAAATCTACTAACAGACAAAAAAAAATTGCATGCAAACATATACCTTGCAACATTGAAAGGGATTTTGCACTCACTCGGGTTTTTATGTACACCATTAATTCAGTAACTTATGTTGGTGAATTGCCTAAATTTGAATAGAACAAACGATTGCTTCTAAGATTGTATTTGATGTACAGGTATTATGTTCTTAGAATTTAGGGTTGTTGTGGTAGCCGAGGATGTTCCATGTTTTCTCAATTAACTTGTTTGTACATTACTGTATATATTCATTCTTCCAACATTTTTACATACCATGCCAAAACTGAAGGTTGCTATAATATACAATTACAGTTCTAAGCATTCAACACTTCATGGACTGCTGAGCTTCCCTGCATTTCCTCAAATAAAGTTTGTACTACTTGGGAGGTTGATTGTGTCTCCCCTTTATGAGTATTGTATATCCTCAGAGAGCTTGGGAAAGTTGTTTGTATGCCTATGTGAGGGTTTGGGGAATATGACTTTATTGGATAAGGGACATGACTTTCCAAAGTCTCCAAAATTTCAAGAAATTAACTTTGACCACTGCAGTGATTTGGAGGAACTGCCTGGAAACATATGCAATTTAACTTACCTCCAGAAGTTATTTGTCACTAATTGTCATCTTATCCAAAAGTTACCTGATGAATTTGGGAGGTTAAGGTCAGTTAGGGTGATGAGATTGTCTGCATATGCCCAAGTTTGTCAATGCTTCCTTCTTCCATTTGTGCACTTCAGCAACTCGAATTTCTTGATATTTCATTATGCAGGTCTTTGAAGGACCTTCCCATGGAATTTGATCTGCTATCAAACTTAAAGATTCTGGATATGAGGGAGTGCTCTGGACTGAAGAAGCTGCCTAAAGCATTAGCCAAACTAAGATCTCCCAGATGTGTAATCTGTGATGAGAGCACTGAACGACAGTGGTTGACTATCAAAGCCTCTACCATGCCTAATCTCATAGTTGAGGTCATCGAAGAACGTTTTAATTTGGATTGGCTTGATGATTGAAAAAGTTCATGATGCCTCATCTTGCCTACTTCAACACCTTTAATTCAGTAACTTATGGTGGTGAATTGCCTAAATTTGAACAGAACAAAGGATTGCTTCTAAGATTGTATTTGATGTACAGGTATTATGTTCTTAGAATTTAGGGTTGTTGTGGCAGCTAAGGATGTTCCATGTTTTCTCAATTAACTTGTTTGTGCATTACTGTATATATTCATACATTTTGAGCGCATGAAGTCTTTTGAGAATAAATTGGTAGTTACTGGTTTCTCAATTAACTTGTTTGTACATTACTGTATATATTCATACATTTTGGGTGCTTGAAGTCTTTTGAGAATAAATTGGTAGTTACTGGTTTGAACTTCAATATTTTGGTGTCTTATAATAACATACTAGTCCTTAGTCTTACCAAATCAGTAACTTGTTGGCGAATTATGCTTTATTTGAAAAATCTGATGATCTAATGTTATGAATGCAAAGGGTCCTGGCCACTGTTAACTGTGATTGAATTTCTAATAATGCTACAGATTACTTATATAAAACATATTCTTACATGCTACAGATCACTTATATAAAACATATTAATAGATCAGAGGTGATAAAATCCCTTAGAAAAAGCAAAAGTCCTCTCCATCAGATCTCTGTTAAATAAATCAATAACCAAATAAAGACTACTCTGTTGCCTTAGCCATAACTACTTCAAGTGGTCGAAGATCTCCAAATTCCATTTGGGTATGCTTTTTCTTCTCTAAGTTGTGTTAACCATGTAACTAAGTTTTCTTTTGAGGGTTCATGGTTATATCAAACTCACAAACAACTCCATGTGGGTTCCATCGGATCTCTGTTAAAGAAATCAATAACCAAATAAAGACTACTCTATTGTTCCAGCCATAACTGCTTCAAGTGGTCCAAGATTTGCAAATTCCATTTGGCTATGCTTTTTCTTCTCTAAGTTGT
>APFE031685339.1:0-15570 GCA_000404065.3 Pinus taeda | reverse complement strand
AGTGAGGCTTGTCAAAGTAGAGGAGACTCTTGCTGGACCCTGGAAAGAACTTGTGCAACATCAAGGCGAAGGTTGTAAAGTTTTTTGTTCATAAAGTTAATACAATCAAGTTTGTTTTTCTCAATGAACTGTCTCTAATGGTTTATTTTATGAGCTCCTTGATCTTCATAAGAACATGTTTTGTTATATGCAGGTATGCTTTGATGTGTGCTTGTTTGTGTATGTAGGTTATTAAACGAGAACTGCTTGAATCTGTTGGGATAAAACTGCCTCAAACAAGCGTTGGACTAAGGTAGGGTCTTTTACACTTCTTAGTATTCATTAATGAATTGAAACATGTTTAGAGAAAAATAGGTTTGCTTGTGCTCTTTGTTGCTATATATCATTAGATACTAGGGAGATCGATCATGTCCACAAGAACGATTTATTCGGCCAACACCTCTACTCGACTTTCTCTGTCATGAAAGGAAGACTTGGTGTATTTACCCAAAGTACACCCCTTGCATGTATCAACTTGCTCTAGTGTACCTTTGGGAAAACTGGCGAAGTTCTGCTACATGATCTTTAAAGCCCCATGATGCAAGTGACCCAATTGCCTTTGCCACAACTCGCCAACATCTCGTCTTTGCACCATCGCTGCTTTTGTGCTCAAAGCAGCACAATCCTATACCTCCATCTTATAGATATTATTCACTTGAATCCTTATCTTCTTTACTTGACCCATGGCTATGTATCGAAGGAATGCCTTTCCTTTCTATAATATCACATCATAGCCTCTATCCTCAACCATGGCAATGGATACCAAGTTCTTCTTCAGCCTGGGCATGTACATAACATTCTTCAAGGTGAGGAGACCCCAATGCTCCCTATGAAAATTAACCGTGCCCAAACCAGTAACATTATACCTCCCATCATCACCCATCTCGATATGCATATGGAGATCTTTCTCCTCCATGTCATTAAATAAATCCTTGTCTCCAATCATGTGGAATGGAGCTCCACTATCTGAGTACCATACACTTACCATCATTGAAGACACCATGCATGCAATGAGGGAAAAAATCCAATTCGAATTGAGAGGCCAAAGCCTCACTTACCACTCCTCATGAGGAATTCTTCTTGGACTCCTTGAGTGGGAAATTTGTAGCAAAATGACCTAGCTCGTGATAATGAAAGCACTTAGTTTTCTTCATGTTTTTCTTCTTACCTCCACGGAAAGAATCCGATTTGGAATGGGAAGCTTTCCCTTTCCCCTTCTTCACCTTAATCTCTAAGGCACGGTTCTCTTCATCATCAGACTTTGATGAAAATCCCTCCCTGGTGTTCCTCCTAATCTACTCCTGTATTAAATCCAACCATAGTCGTTCCCAATCTGGTAGCTTCTCCCAACCATTGACAGAGTCCTGATAATTATGCCAACTCTTTGGGAGTCCCAGAAGAGAAACACTCACCATATCATCCTTGGAAACATTGATTCCAACACTTCTAAGATCATCACGACATTGAGTGAACTTGGTCAAGTATTTTGGAATAGTCTTGCCTTTCTCCATTTTGATTTTTCGAAGTTTGTCCTTTGGTGCCAATATCCTTTGGTCATTGTTGTTGTGATACAAGTCCGTCAACTATTTCCATAGAGCATACGAAGTTTCCTTTCCATGGAGACTCGAGAAATGTGTTCTCAAACTCCCTCAAGGATTATTTTCCTTGCCTTCACCACACACTTCTTCCATTCGGCCAGATGCTATGCATGCGATGTTTTTGGCTTAGGAATGTCTTGATCAACGAATTCCTTCAAGTCATTATCCTCTAGCACAACCTCCATTTTGTCCCTCTAGGCTATATAATTCGAGTTTCTTTCCAACTAATACTTGAGCTGAAAATCGTAGAACGCCATCTGTCGATCCTGAAGTATGTATTGAAAATTCGAATTTCACCTGTAACCCAAAACTCGAAACTTTGAAATCTCCTCTAGTATATTGTCTTCAGCTCTGATACCATGTATATTTTTCTGTAGATTCACAAGCTCATGTAATCTACTAAAACAAGACACAAGAATATACTTCTACCTTCAACCAACGAAAGCCAATAGATTGATGAAAATAATATGAACAACAAGAAGAAGACAAATAAATGGCACATAACACAATAAGTTTTTCTGGGGAAAGCCACTGCTCAAAACCCCACCTATATGTATTTCATTAATCATACATATGAGTGAAGATACAAATCTTGTTCTCACAAGAACAATTACACACAAGTATGCTCAACTCTCTGCCCCAAGAGCCCGCTCTTAGCCAACACTTAGCCAATTTCCAATGTCTTCCAAGCCCCTATTTACTTGTGCTCTTCCTGGGATGAATAGCCTGTATTTAAAGGAAATTCATGCTTCCAAAACTGTGCAATCCTAATTAGGTCCTCCTCCTGGTTGCATGCATGATATTTACAACTCATTAAATCAACAACTAATAGTACATTGTCCCTGTACTCTAGTCTCAACTGGGTCTTTCTCAGAAATGACATGCATGAGTTTCCGATGAGTGAATATTCAATTATCTAGAGTAGCACTTGTGGATGCACTAGTGCACTAACTGACTGTTGATCCTCTACTAGTTCAACAAATAGTTAGAACTAGTTTAACTGACTATAACTCACTAAACCGAGTTATCTAATTACAATTCAATCTAAACTCATATTGGACCCATAAAATTTAGAGAGAACATATGCATGACTTCCAAAATACTTCCAACTCAAAATTCCTAAGCTAATTAAGTTAATTAAACTTAATTAACTATTTATAAGTTGCTATGAGAATAGAACTCAATTTTTAATTCACAATTTAATTCAAGGACAAACTAAACTAGAATTTCTTGTTGTCATTTCTCAACATGTATAGTACCTAGACCATCCACACATCATACGCAATTCTAAATTAATTTCAAGAGACGTGCTAAAAGTTGAATTTGGCACACTAAAACAATCAAAGGCAACAGAGTTTGATGACATAACTAATTTTACTACAAAATAAATTATCAAATGGCTAATTAATTTTGTTGGAACCTGTTATCACTTAAAACCACAATTCACCTATGTCCAAAGATTCATATAAAAATTTGTTTGAATCAATAGGTTTCTATGTGTGTCGCTTTGCAATTAGAATTTCAAAGAGTATTGATGTGAGTCCTTGTAAAAAACCGTTAGATGCCCTCCATCATTATTGTTTAAGGCATGTCTTGTCTTGTTTGCGTCATTGGTATTTTGCGCGGTTTCGCAGCGCAATCTGATTGGCTAATTTAGCTGCGCAATCATTTTTTCACCTTTTCGCAACGTATCATCTAGCAGCCATTTCGTAGCGCGGTTTGTCAATTCATAATTGTCTGCGCTACGAAATCGGGGATTCGGGGTTTTTTGCAGCGCATTTTCTTGAAATGTCAAATCTGGGGAGATGAGTCATTAGGTCCGTTCATATTTTGTCAGTTAATGTATTCTCCAGGTCATGATAGGTTATCATTCCGCCATCAGATTTAGGATCACGCACATGACAATTATTTTAAGAGATCTTATGAGGTATGGTAGTGTCATAATGTTTATTCATGGTGCGTTAACATGCCTGTTGTATGACGAGTGTTTGAAAAGCGCAAAGAAGCCCGAGTTTTCATTTAAAAGGGATCATTGCAAGTGAGCCTGCACTCTAAAGCCGAAGCTGTATTGTGAATTGTAGCAAGCGAGCCTGCACTCTAAAAGCCGAAGCTGTATTGTGAATTGTAGTTGCTGATCAGTTCTTTGTGTGAAGATATTCTGAGCAAGATGGAGAAAAGAGTACATCGATCCGGAAGGTGCCTAAGAACCGAGCCAGAGGGGCTTGATCTTACACTCAGAGATGAAGGTGTAGCACGAGCTTTTAAAAATGCTGGTTGCTGGAGGTTTTGCGAAAAGTTGAAGGGAGGACATACAGAGGTAACGAAAGCTTTTGCACTAAATTTCACTGGCTTGAATTCTAAGGTGTCAATGCTAGAGTTCCCTGTGTCTCCACAAGCCATTTCTGCTGTCACTGAAATTCTGAGAGGTGGACAAGAGTGGTTCAAGAATTTCAAGTTTGACATGACTCCCTGTAAGGAATTTCTGAAGGATCAATATGTAAATGAGGACCTCACCAGAGCTATGCCAAGGAATTATATAAAAGAACATTATGCTCTGCTCCTTACAGGCATCCAGAAGTACCTCACATGTGAGGGAAGGTACACCAAAGTTTATTCTTATCATTTCAAGCTCTTGTTACATTTCACAGGTAAAGCATCAATAGACCTCCCTTTCTACTTATTCAGAAGCCTTAGTAAAATGTGCGACAAAGTTTAGTTAAAGAAAGATGATAGTGAAACTTCCCTATTCCACCATGGTTTAATAAAGTTACTGGTGTTAGATAGTTTGCAAAAAATTGGTAGAGATTGGGACTCTTTTATTTTTATGGCCGGTTTCCAAAGCAAGACAGGTCTCACTCCATTGCCAGATAGGGAAAAAGAAAGAAGATTTGAAGAACCTACCTTGGCTGAGCTCAGGAAGGAGGTAAAAGACCAAAAGAAGTCCAAAACTAAGCCAAGGAAATCAGAGAAGTCTGTGGTCATAAAAGAGATAACTAAACCATCAGCAAAAGAGACACCCAAGTCATCAAAGGAGAAAATCAAACACCAGAAAGATGCATCAGGGCCAAGTGGAATTGAACAAGTAACAAGAATCAGAACCAGAAGTCAGCTAAGCAGAGAAAAAGGAAAATCAATAGCAGAGGAAGAAAGCCCTATGTCAAAGGCTAGTCTAAAGGATTTGCTGGAGGCAATTGATTTCGAACAAGCCTCATCAGTGCAGGTTGAGTCAATGCCTATTGACCTAACCCAGTCATCACCTGATAGCACCAAAAAATCAAAAGCTTCAAAAAGGCTAAGGTTTGAAGAGTCTGGTAAGGAATTTATGGTCAAACCCCGAAGGCCAATCACCAGGAGACAAATCCAAGCAGCGGAGCAAGTCCACAAAGATGAGGTAGCTGTCAAGATAACTGCAACAAAGGAAATTAGACAACTGCCCAAAGCAGAGAAGGCAGAAGAAATCAAAAGAAAAATATACACTAGAGGACAAGCCAAAGAAATGGAAAAGCAGATAGCTCAGGCAGAAAAAGCAAAGGAGGTCAAAAAGAAAGATATGAAGAAAAAAGTTCCCATTGTCAAGGAAACTAAAACCTCATCTTCCAAGGAGAAATGGGAGGCAGCTGATGAAGAAATGGCTAATTTAGAGAAAACTGTATCAGAAATTGCAGCCATGGAAAACGAACTTGCAAAACTAAAAGCTCAGTTAGGCAAGTTAGCTGCCAAATAAAAAATTGTGAATTTTTAAGGTTAGATATTGCTCCAAGTTTTTGTTTTATTTTTCTTAAGTTCATTGGTTTTTGAGGCATGTATAAAAGGAAGACAAATTAGGAATTTTGGAGCCAAAAGCGAAGCTGTAACAGTCTCAAAATAATTGGTAAATTCATTAAAGACTGTAATTTTGGAAAGGAACAGCAGTTTCGTAGCGCGCTACGAAACTGCTGTAGGTGACTGTTTTTATAGAAAAAATGAAATTGATACTGAGGTCAACAAATTTTGTAAGGGAAGGCTTCGAGGATAGGAAAGAGATCATAAAAGGCTGCCAAAACATTCAAAGAATGACAGATGTAAGCATTAGAGCAAAAAGGTAGAACATTTTGGTTTTTTGCTAAAGTCTTCCTAAAGCTACTTTATGACCGTAATATTAGGGTTCTGTTAGGGTTACCAAAATTTTGGGTTGAACACATGTCCAGTTCACAACGCATCCAGATCCTTAGGCATATGGTGTTATGCATGGTCATCAAAGATATTAAACAGCTTCAAGCACGTTCTTTTGAAAATAAAGATGGATGGAAAGCAGGGGCCGTGAAAACAGAGTATATATCTTCACCAAATGTTGAGTCATCAGCACAGTTGGAATCCAAGGTAGCTCGTTCAGTGAATGCCTCTCAAATGCATTTAAGCCACTACAGGAATAGTACAAGTGTCGAAGATCAAGAGGGAATCATGCACACAAGGAGATATAATTAGAGTTTGAATAGGAATAGGACTCTATGTATTGAAAGCACAATACCTTTGTATTTAATAAGTTAGTTTAAATATAGATAAGGTAATTAATGATGGGTTTTCGAGCTCCCCTCATGCTGGAGGAGGAGACTCAAGGTAGTCTAGTTTTGTTTCCTATATATAGGAAAAACTCTGATGTAAAAAGGGTTGGAGATTTTTATCAAAAGACAGAGTTTTCATATTGGCTTATGTAAAGTGTCTTGACAGTAATAGAAAATACACTGTTTCTTCCCAAGATTCATCTTGTGTTTCAAATGTTCAGAATAAATGTGGTTTGGTTTCATTCATCTTGTTTTACAATTCACTAAACATGCAATCACTCTGAATTCACATAAGTGCTCAGACTTCCTGTGTATGTTTTTTGAGTTGAGGTTCTTCTTGGTAGATGTTTTGAGCATTGAGACATTATATGCCTTGGTTTCCATGACTGAGTAGCTACTTGTTTACTGTAGGAATGTATGAATCCATGAGCCCAATGGGAGAAGCCTTATTTTTGTTGTTCCAACCAACATGAATTTCATATACTAATTAAAGAGTTAGCCATCTTTCTTGTCCTTTAAAGCATATCAAAAATCTGTGAGAGAGCCCTCTCTAACTAAGGAGGCTAAATCTTAGTCTAAAGCTTGGTCTGAAACAGTTTCATGAGATCTTATTAAGTATCAGCCCTTAGTACATGATTTTATGATAACAGAACCAATAACAAGAACTCTTTGTTAGTTGCATAATTGCAAGAAGAGGCTAGAAAAATTGAAAAGGAGATATTCAATAAACATGTCAAAATGGAGATTGTAGTTGCTCCTAATATAGATTTCATTAAAACTACAGTGGAAAAATTTGTTGAAGAAACCATGAACCTAATAGACATCTAATGGATACACAGTCAGATTGGATGCTTTTACATAATGTAAGTGTTCTCAAATCCTTCAACATTCGATTTTTTGTTTACTAATATCAGATAATTGAGCTTTGTTGATTATCTTGTCATGACCTTAGCTAATTATTGTATACAAATTCTTATTTTTCGTTACAGATACCATTTTTGTATTACAGTTCATGGGAGCCCAATCCTAGTTCCCATTGGAACAAATGCATTTACTTTTATGATTTTGTATTAGGATTTTCAATTCTGAGTGCTACACTTCTAACTTTATTCAACAATTTTGTTTTTAATATGATCTCATATATATCTGAATTATGGATATGGTGATTGGCATTGGAATCTGGCTATAGTTGATGTTATTGAATCTGAGTTTGTATATATTTTATGATAAAGTTTTCAATAAGTTTTCAAACATATTCTTTGAGTATTTATATTATATTTAATGTTTTGTTATTGATTAAAATGAAATTGAACATTTGACAATAGCTTTGTATCGCAGGCATACGTCTCTGAAGAATACAATGTTAATGCCATGTCTTTAGAATTGAATCAATTTCATTCTATGAAATATAGAAGTGCAGAAAAATATTTAATTGTGATTCCTCTACACTCTCACATTTTGCACAATCAAAGTTCAATCCCCTATATATGACGCTGATTTGAAATATTGTGAAAAGGTGAAAATGGAAAAAAAATAGCACAAGAGAAAAACATTTTACCTGGTATTGAAGAAGTTAATGAAGAGTGATAACCACATGCATTAATGCTAAGTATCTTTCTAATATTGATTGTCTAAGTGTATTTAGTGTTTACAATTGATTCAATTAAGAATAATTTCAATTAAGACAATGATAGACAACGGTAATTTTGCTAAGAGGTATGTTTTTATTCGATTTATTCTCATTTGAGTAATATTAGATTATACAACTTTGTTGTTTTGTGATATTTTCTATGTACTTTTTTATATGTAATGTTGTATAGAAGAAGACATATAGAAATATTACATAATACGCTTCACTTAATATTGCATAAGATTGTGAATAAAATCACCATCGTTCCACTCCTGATAAACAATAGCAAATGTAAACTTTTCAATAGCCTTTTGTCAATGCCTCATGAATATTTATCCATGAGTACTTCCTCCTTGGAAAGACTTTCCACTCCACAACTTGCCCCGTCTCCTTCAAATTTGTTATTAGTATTAATCAATTATGAATATGCATTTAATTAATTAATTATGTTTCCAGAAAATCGGAAAAATACTTGCCACTCCAAAACTTGCCTTGTCTCCTTTGAATCTGCTATATCAAGTTGCTTTGCATATATCAAAGAAAATAGAAAATTGTACTAAGGATCCATATAATATTTAATCACTTTGCACAATGTATCAAAATTACTTGTTCCTCTGCACAGTAATATAATAACATTAATATAAGTCTTAGTATGCTCTAAATTAAACCGTGACATTCTCTGAGCACTTTCGCTTTCTAAATAAAATTCTCCTACATTGTTAAATTAGCCTTATGAGGAATGCAGAGGAAAGCTTGACTCAATATATTCGTGCTTCCACACTTCCTACACACCCTTTCTCCACACAACAAAATAATAGTAATTACCCTATAAAACAAAAAATTACAAACTAGCATTATAATTTCGAGATTTGTTTTGGTGTTGTCTACCAAGGCCACAATTTCATCCAGATAATGAATTTCTTTCTATAAACCGACAAAAAAATCTTCAAAAATTTTGATTGTGGGAGTTTTTAGATCATTTTCTTTAATGGAAATTGTATCAACACCATCAAGAATCATTAAGGTACCCACAATCCTGGACCTGCAACTCCATTATTTTTTGCATCTTTAGAGTCTTTAAGAACTTTGTATAACATATCAATATTACTTATTTTTCACCTCCACACAATACAACAAGCAAATTAATATAATTCATAATATGATCTTAATGTGATATTCTCGAAACATTTCCTCTTGCTAAGTAAATCACCTATAGTGTTAAATTATCCTTATGTGTGATGTGGAGGAAAATATCTTGAATCGATATAGTCCCTACTCCCACACTTCACACACACCCTTCCTCCGCACAATAAAATAACTTGCGACCCCATCAGTTCTTCCATATAATATTTAAGCACACTACACAGTGTCTCAATGTTTGTTGATAACTAAATTTCTCATATAGTGTTAAATCATCCTTATGTGGAATGCATATGAAGAAAAATTAATATAGTCCTTTCTCTCACACTTCCTGCACATTGTTTCTCCTGCACTTCCCCACAATATTTATCTCACACTTGATTTTGATACTTGGAAGTGGAAAGATGGTCGATGCCTTTAGGCTTAAATGAGCCTACCTTCCCAAAGACAAGGGGAAATTTCTTCTAATTCCTTTGTACAAATTGACTGTGCAATAATGAAAGACAATCATATGATATGCAAAGAAAGGAGAAAGAGTGTATGGAGAATTTGTGTGGAAAGAATGGGTATAAGTTGAGGTAAGAAAAATATTTACTTCTTAAAACTTTGGATAAATGGATTGTGTGTGTACTGAAAACATTGTACCCATTATAAAATTTATTTCTACATTTCCTAGTGCAATTGGATAAATGAAGGAATATATGCAAAACTGGGTTTTGTTTTGCACAGCGTGTATAAGATTTCATTATGTACAAACATATCCATTAACCTTTCATTGTAAACAGAAGAACTTCATCGTGGAAATGATATGTAATATTGCTTAGTATTTGCTTCATATGAATTTTGACACATTGCACAATGTATCGATCCACACAAGGAAGATTATAATATTCCACTCTTAGTATTCCTCAATATATGCTTAATATAATTTCTAAACTCCACATAATGTATGAACTTGCACTTTTGCATACACTCCCCTCCTCACAAATAAACTGATATATGATATTGCTCAGTATTTTCTTAGTATGGTTTCCGTTGTACAAAATATGAAAAGGCAAACATGTAAATTTGGACTTCCACATTTCATCCAATGTATCAAAAAATCTTCATATTACGTTATAATTCTAAAATGAATTATTGGATGACCACATGTACGAAGTGAAAAGGTGTCGACAAGAGCTATGTACTGAGATAAGAAAAGGCAGATAAGTACTTCGTACAATTAAAGTTGTGACTCCACTTCTGCACTCCACACAAAGAAAACATGCACTACCGTTCTAAACTATGCATGAGAAAAAATGAAGTCTCCTTTTAATGTGTAACTATTAGCAATGCTTAGTACAGTATATGAATTCACACCTTAGCATTTCGTACAACATATCAAAAAATATTGATTTTCCATTATAATTCTAAGACACATTGTTCAGTGACCACATGTGTCAAATAAAGAGGTGTCGACAAGAGCTACATGTGGAGATATAAGTGAACATTTACAATCGTTACATACAATAAAATTTTCAACTCCATTTCCACACTCTCAACAAAGAAAACTTTCACTACCCTTTTTCTTGCACACAATTAAAATTTTTATTGTCCATCTGCATTACGCACTTCTCGCACTTATGTAGACACATAAATAGAAACAAATTACAGAAATGAAAGAATTTTTTAATAATGAAAAAATACAAGACCCATAAAAAGAAAGATAGCCTTAAACAAAGTTCAAAGGTGCCGATAAGAGCTATGTGTAGAGATAAGAGAAAGTGGGGAAGCACTTCGTATAATAATTTTTTTGACTCCACGTCCACACTCCGCACAAAGAAAATGTTCACTCCCCTTCTGCATTGTGGCCTTGGTATCTAAGATCAAATGAAGTCTCCTTTTAATTATTAAATATGTTTAGTACAATGGATGAATTCACACAATGTATGATTCCAATGAAATAAAGTGCTCAAAGAATGTCATGTTTTAAACTAGAAAATATTATGTCTTATATTAATGTGGTTATATTATTATGTGGAGGTGGAACAAGTAACATTGATACATTGTGCAGAGTACTTAAACATTGTATGGCATTTATAATACTAGTATATTCCCTAGATATTAGTCTTTATTGTCTAGAAATATGAAACATTGTGAAACTTGTTTTGAGGTTATGTTATATCCCCATCTCCTTCTTTGCACTTCCTTATCTCTGCACACATTCACGGCTTCATGCACTTGTTCTCCTAGACAACACTCCCCTTCTGCACTATGGCCTTAGTATCTAATATCAAATTAAGTCTCATTTTAACTATTAACTATGTTCATTATAATGTATGAATCTACACCTTCTCATTTTATACATTGTATCAAAAAATATTGGTATTCCATTATAATTCTAAGACAAACTGTTAGGTGGCAACATGTGTGAAGTGCAGAGGTGCAAACAAGAGCTATGTGTGGATATAACCAAAGGCGTAGAAGTGTTACTAACAATACAGATTTTTACTCCACTTCTATACTCTGCACAAAGAAAATGTTTACTACCCTTCTACATTGTGCACAATTAAAATGTTTATTGTCCCTCATATTATACTTCTTGCACTTATGTGAACCTGTAAATGTTCATAATTAAAACGTTTAATGTCCCTTGAAACTTCACAGTTTTGTGAACACGTAAATAACAACAAATTGCATAAATTCATGTATTCTTGAATAACAAGAAAATTTGAGCCCGATAAAACGAAACATGGCCTTAATCAATTAATTAGTAATAAAGGCTTTTGACTACACTTTCGTACTCTGCATAAAGAAAACATTCACTCCCCTTCTGCACTACGGCCTTAGCATCTAATATCAAATGAAGTCTCCTTTTCATTATTAATTATGTTCGTTACAATGTATGTATCCTCACCTCTGCATTATAAAAGTTTCAACTCCACTTCCGTACTTTGCACAAAGAAAATGTTCACTCCCCTTCTAGAATGTGACCTTACCATCTAATATCAAATGAAATATCCTTTTAATTGTTAACTATGTTCATCACAATGTATGAATCCATACTTCTACATTTCATACAATGTATCAAAAAACCTTGGTATTTCATTATAATTCTAAGACACATTGTTTGGCAGCCACATGTGCAAAGTATAGAGGTGCTGACAAGAGATATGTGCGAAGAATATGTGAAGGCAGGGAAGAAGTACATACAATAAAATTTTCAACTCCACTTCCACACTCTGCACAAAGAAATTGGTCATTTCCCTTCTGCTCTGCGTACAATTAAAAATTTTATAATCAGTTGACATTTCACAGTTCCCACACTTACAAAAATGCGTAAATTACAAGAAATTATGAAAATTATGTTGATGTTTTTGAATAACAAGAAAATGTGGGCCCCACAAAAAGAAACATTGCCTTAATCAATTAACAATAAAAGTTTTGACTCCACTTTCGCACTCCACACAAAGAATATGTTCACTCCCCTTCTGTGTTGGCCTTAGTATCTAATATTAAATGAAGTCTCCTTTTAACTATTAATTGTGTTCATTACCATGTATGAATCCATACAATGTATGATATCAATGAAAGAAAGTTCTTAGAGAATGTCATATTTTAAATTAGATCATATTATGACTTATATTAATGTTCTTATATTATTGTGCAGATGTGCAAAACAAGTATCTTTGATATGTGTTCGAAGTGATTAAAGAGTGTACAACACATATAATACTAGTATATTCTATAGATATTAGTCTCTATTGTCTAGAGCTACGAAACATTGTGAAATATGTTTCGAAGATGTCCTGTATCCATGTCTCCTTCTCTACACTCCCTTATCTCTACACACATGCATGGCTCCATGCACCTGTTCTTTTACCGAAACCTGAAAAATTTTAAGTTTTCTCCACAAATTAAATGTCCACTCCCCTTCTGCACTACAGCCTTAGTATCTAATATCAAATGAATTATCCTCTAACTATTAACTATGTTCATTACAATGTATGAATTTTCACAATATATGAATTTTCACCTTCACATTTTGTACAATGTATAAAAAAATCTTGGTATTCCATTATAATTTTAAGACACATTGTTTGGTGGTCACATGTATGAAGTGTATAGGTATCGACAAGAGCTATTTGTGGAGATAAGTGAAGGCAAAGAAGCACTACACAAAATATTTTTTTTTGTAGAAATTCCTTGTAGATTTAAACTGTAGATTGTAATATTCTAAAACAATTGACATGAATATACTCTGCTCATCAGCAGAAACAATAAACTATCAATGAAATCACGAAGCATAAAAGAGAAAGAATTCAATCACACATACCACAATAATTTTCTGGGGAAAGCCACAGCTAAAAACCCTTGCTATCTGCATATTTCATTAATCATAAAATATGAGAAGATTACAATGCTTTGCTCATGCCTGAGCAACCTCTGCACTATCTCTACCTTTGTCACTACTTCTGAGACAAGATCAAGCCAATACTTAGCCAATTTTGTTGTCTGCCAAGCTCCTATTTCCTTGCGTAGTTTCCTTGGGAATTATCCCATATTTAATTAATAAATTCCATATATATGAATTGTGCAATCCTCATAGGCCTTTCTTTGATTGCATGCACCACCTGCAAAATTAGGATGATTATATAACTGATAGTACAATGTCCCCAAACTCCAATCTCAACTGGGTCTTTCTCTGATCTGACATTCATGAGTTAAATATGGGTGAATATTCAGTTTATTGGTTGATCACTATTGGTTACACCCAACTACTATAGGTTACACCCCACTACTAGACCTCCCAATAATTCCTCCATTAATTAGAACTAGTTTAATTGACTTTAACTTAGTTATACTGAATTAATAATTACAACTAAAAATAAAATCAACCAAGGCTCATATAAAGTAGGAGACACTCTACATGACTCTATTTAGATCCTCAACTCAAATTAACTTAGTTAACTATTACAAGTTGTCATGAGATGTGGAATTATAATTTAATTCCTAATTTAATTCAAGGAAAAAATACATTAGGATTTTCTTGTTGCATTTTCAACACTCCCTCTCAACAAGAAAGGGATTATTTGTTACCCCAATCCTTCCTCTTTGAAACCTGAATTTGCATCTTAACGATGCCTTTGTCAAAATATTTCCATCGTGCTCCTCTGTAGGAATGTACTCTAGCAACATGATTCTCCTTTCCATACAATCTCGTAGATAGTGAAATCAGATGTCTATATTCTTGGACCGATCGTGAAAAATTGGATTCTCAAAGAGTTTGATACAAATATGATTGTCATAGTAAATCATTTTAGGACCCATTTTCTGACCAAATAACCCAACAAGGATCTTCCTCGTTCAGATAGCCTCACAAGCTACTTGACTAGCAGCCATGTACTGTGCTTCTACTAAACTGAGTGCAACTAGTCTCTGCTTCCTGTTGTACCAAGAAATAACTACTAGTCGAATACTAGAGATTCCCCCTTATGTGCTATTCATGTTGAATAGAATCCCTACCCAATCTATATCTATGAAGCCTTGAAGCTTCACTCCCTCTATCTATTTGTACCAAAGACCAAACTAAGTGGTGCCTCTAAGGTATATCAACACATGTTTATCTTCCTTCCAATAGAGTTTGGTTGGATTAACCATGGCTTGACTAAGCTATTTAATTGTAAAACACATGTTTGGTTGTGTGTGTTATACAAGATTTATGATTTTAGACAAAAGTATCTCTCCTAGGTTTGTTGATTAACCTAGAACAACAAATAAAAAAACGTGTAACACCCCCTCCTCCCAGGTCTACCCAAGAAACCAACTAGTGGGGGTAAACATGTGACGAGAGAGGTCACTATAAGGTATTCAACCTCCTTGGTGACCTTAAGGAAATGGAATCGATGAAACATATCAAACAAACCCATCCACATCAGCAACAACACCCTCAGGAGACATGTCAACCACTCAAACATCATGTCCTTGAGTCCCACTAATGTTTTAAGCCTTTTAACCCTTGGCTACTCTCATGTTATAGGCATGAAAGTGTCCAGAATCCAAAGTTGCTCTCACAGGCCTATGTACCAGTGTCCATAGACTCTTTTCAATAAGCCTCTGCCAATGTCCCTGATATTTGAGCAAATTTTCTAACCCAGAATCCCAGCCTTTGCCCAGAACTTGTTACAACCTCTATAATCCATCAGAGACATGATGACATGATAAAAAAATCAATTCAACCTTAGGACTAGGCCTGACTATCCCCAACCGAGATTGTCATTCTGTCAAACACTTGGCATCAATGCAACCTACAGGTCTATGATACAATACAAAGCATAAATCACTGAAATAACTTATGAAACATAACCAGAAGGATCACCACCTTCTCCATTGAATGGTTATAACATCAATTAGGTCTTGCATCCATCCATTTAACAATTACAAGTAAATACATGAAATAACCATGACATGAACAAGTCATATAGCCATGCTTATAACTAGCATAAAACCATATAAATATAAGAGATATGACAGCCATTAAACCCACATATAAACAAGTGAAAATTTAAGAGAACTTAGCTTTTATTAATCATAGGAAAATCTGACCAGGGTTGGGACTTCCACATACCACCCGACCATAGAC
>APFE031685336.1:46016-62044 GCA_000404065.3 Pinus taeda | reverse complement strand
GACTTTCTTGTGACCAAAACGTATCATAAAAAATAGTTTTAGACTTCATGGGAGAATTTATGTGGATTGAAACATGAAAATCAAGAGGAGAGTGAGGTTTCCACCTCAATTGGGGTAGTCACATAGATCCCGCTTCGATACAACCCAATCTTCCCTCAATGTCAACTAATCATAGTTGAATTCCCTCGAGCCTTGTTAGAATTTTGTCCCGCATGTTTTGGCATTATCGTAGAAACTCATCAATGAGTTATTTAAATTCTAGAATTGGTTTATCATATGGAGGTATTGCTTCTACTTACGTCACATGTGCCTATTATTGACACCTAGGCTAAAATATCCTATATGATTTCTACGTCCAAATGAATCTAATGGTCTCGCATAATGCCTTCCTCCAATATGTAGAGCTCATGTTCCATGAATGGTGGATTTTAGTTGTGATAAAGGAGAGTAGAAGAATAAACATGGAATTGAGCTCTTGCACCACCTCAAGATCCTTATCCTCCACTACCATTGTCACATCTAGCATATTGGTATGTCATGGTGATAGAGGGAAGGAAGAAGTATGAAGTGTTGAGAGACCAAAAATCCAAGAATCTTAGAGCATGTAGAGAGGAGAACTTTGAGGCCTTTCAAACCAACTATCAACCATGTAACTTTACCTATAGAGGAAGGACACAATTCATTAAATGATGAAGAGAATACAAGGAAGGAGGGGAATATATTGATGGGGAGGGCCACAAAGAAAGGTTGCTTAGAAATAAATTCCAGAGCAGACATGAAAGAAAGATGGTATGAGAATAAAATGACAAAGAGCTACATAATCTCGAGAATGACAATTAACTCATCATAGGTGAATTCTCTAGAAACAAAACCTTCCCATTTAGTGGAGTAATGGGAGGCGATGAATGTCTAAGGTCAATTCCTCACGTGAGTGTATGCTAACGATCCTCCTAGGCTTGCAAACCACATATACCAAGGTTATTAATTGTGGTAATGATGGTCCAACATCCCACTACCTACATAACATCATTAATCATATCAAACAAAGAAATATTAAAACTATTTTAAATACCTTCTCAAACTTCTTGTAAACGAATAGACTTAATTTCCACAATTTACCTATTCATGAAAAAGAACATTTTCACTTAATTAACTTTTATAAATTATCTTTTTATTGACTATTTATTTTCATATTGATGTTTAAATCTAAAGCATCAAATTAAAAAACATTAAAAAATTGAATTCATAAACATAGCCATATTTGATGAGGATGATTAAATTCCACTAAGACCAATATGGTTTATCAAACCTTAAGAAGGTAATAGATTAATTGAGATTCTTAAAAATTTAATTTCTATGATTAAAACAAAGGGAGAGGTGTGTTCCAAGATCACTATAGTTTTGATGACTTAGAAAGTCAAGAATGCGTGTAGTGTGGTAAAAGCTTTAGCCAATGATATGAGCTAAGAATTCGGTTAGAAAAAATCGCTCACCTCATTTTCTTCTTAATAGTAGTCAAGATAGAAAGATAATTTTGGTTAGAAAAAATGTGATTAATTACATCCTTATAATAACTTAGCTCCCTTTTTCCCTCTAACTCCTTATCATCCAATAGATTATCCATAAATTTGGAAGTAATAGTATTTTTAATATTACCCTTATTCTCTAAGATTATCTCCTCCTTCATCCCCCAATGGTAGAGCCAATACTGGGCATTCTTAAGCTAACCTCGTTTTGTAGAAAAACATCTAGATTTACAAGCTAATGCAATTTGCTAAAGCAAGAGACAAGAATATACTTCTACTCTTTACAGTCGAAGCCCATAAACATCGAGCAAACAATAATCAATAGAACAAGAGAATCAAAGGCACATAACACAAGAAATATCCGGGGAAAGCCATAGCTCAAAACTCCACTATTTATTTTGTATTAACATGGAAAATCAAGATGAAATTACAATACTTGTTCTCCCTAGAACAATCCCAGCACTCAACCAATTCAATATCCAACTCATAAGCAAGCTCAAGGCCAAATCTTAGCTAATTCACAGGCTCTCCAAGTCTCTATTCCAAAGTGTAATTCCTATGGAGAATAGCTTGTATTTAAAGGGAAATAAAGCCTCTAAAAATGGCACAATCCCTCGAGGATCAGTTCCTAAATTCATGCATTGTCAGTGCAACTCAGAAAAATCTAAAACAAATAGTACATTGTCCCTAAACTCTAGTCTCAATTGGATCTTTCTCAGAATCGACATGCATGAGCTTTTGATGAGTAAATATTCAGTTAACTAGAGTAGCATTGGTGTAGTTCATTAGTGTCACCACTGATTGTTAACACTCTATTAGTTATCTCAATCAGTTTGAGAACTAATTTAACTGAACTGACTCATGAAACTAAGTCTTCTATTTCATAACTCACAATTAACTCACATTGGATGCCTACAAAGTAGGGAGAACATATACATGACATCCAAAAGACTTCCAACTCAAATTTCCTAAGTTAAGTAAGTTTAATTAACTTAATTTAACTATTTTAAGTTGATATGAGAATAGAATTTGAATTTAATTCATAGTTTAATTCAAGGAAAAATTAAACTGGAATTTCTTGTTTCCATTTCTCAACACTCCCTCTCAATAAGAAAGGGATTATCAACTACCCTGATCCTTTCTCTATGAAATTCAAATTTACATCTTGACAATGCCTTTGTCAAGATGTTAGCATCTTTCTCCTTCGTGGGGATGTAATCTAACAACATGATCTGCCTTAGTACACAATCTCTAAGATGATGATACTGGATATCAATATGCTTGGACCAATCATGAAAGATTGGATTTTTAGAGAGTTTGATACAACTTTGATTATCAAAATAAATCATTGTTGGATCCATCTTTTGACCAAACAAACCAACCAGGATCTTCCTCATTCATGTAGACTCACTTGATGCTTAACTTGCATCCATGTACTCTACCTCTATCAAACTGAGTGCAACCAATCTCTATTTCATGTTGTACCAAGAAATTGTTGCTGACCCAATACTAAAGGTCCCGCCTGATGTGCTCTTCCTGTCAGACGGACTCCCTGTCCTATCTACGTTAGTGAAGCCTTGAAGCTTCACTCCCTCTGTCTATTTATACCATAACCCAAACTGAGTAGTTCCTCTGAGGTATCTCAATACATTCTTTTTTGCCTTCGAATACATCTGGGTAGGCCTAACCATCGCTTGACGAAGTTGGTTAACTACATAGCACATATCTAGTCATGTGTTCACTAAGTACATGAGTGAACCCACAAGATGCCTGTAAACAATAGATTCCACTACCTCCCCTGAAGTAACATCATCATTCCTTCAGTTACTAGCTAGAGGAGTCTCCATGGGTTTACTTCCCTCCATGCAAAATCTCTTGAGTATCTCACTGGCATACTTTCCTGAGATACAAATAACTCCCCATCTCCTTGCTATACCTCCATGGCAAGAAAGTAATGCATGAGCCCCATTTCCTTCATCTCAAACTCTCTAGGAAGGTCATCCTTGCAAGATTTGATGAGCTTCTCAACACCTCTTAGTATGATATCATCTACATAAAGTACAATGATAAAAAACTTACCTTCCACCACTATGTGATATAGGTTCGCATCCACTTCAATCTCTGTGAAGCCCAACCCAGTGAGGTAGCTATATATTCTAGTGTACCAAGCACTCGGTGCTTGCTTCAATCCATACAACGATCTCTCGAGTTGACACACATGCGACTCACGGTCCAAGGTTTCAAAACCTTCGGGTTGTTGTATGCATACCTATTCCTAAATAATGTCATTGAGGAATGCAGTCTTCACATCCATCTGATGGATCTTCCAACCCATCTGTGCTGATAATGCCAAACTAGATTTGACTGATGAGTACCTTGCAACATGAGCAAAGGTCTCATCATAGTCAATCCCCTCTCTCTATGAAAAGCTACGGACCAAAAATATGGCCTTATGCTTCTCTACACTACCATTTGAAGCTTTATTTATATTTTAAAGCCAACGGGAGCTCACAACTGACTTGTCCTGTAGTCTTGGGACCACATCCCAAACGTTGTTTCAAACTATGGAGTCATACTCCTCCACCATTGCATCAACCCAAACCAATTGTTCCACTGCTTCCTGAAAGGGAGATAGCTTTGTCACAATACATGCACCCATAAGTGTCATGTATCTATTGTACCTCTCTAGTGACATCCTCTGTCTGCGTTGAGAAGAGGGTGCTCCCACATTCTCCCATGCATCATCCAACAATATGTCAGCCTCTCTAATGCGCTTTGTTCCCTCTCAGGAAGACTCTGCCTGAGTGGATGTCTCCACTATCTAAACCTATGCATGTGGTTTCTCCACATCAATATGAGGCCCCTAAACCTTAGGAGCTAAAATCTCCTCATCTAAATGTAGCTCAAGCTCCCTCTCAAGGGATACTTGCATGGCCATCTCCTCATTGAACCTAATATCCATGCGAACCACTATCATCTTACTTGTCGGCATGTACACCCAATTGTTGTAGGGTGTATCAATGTACCCCACAAACATCCCCAACTCTATTTTTGGCTCAAGATTCTTCCATGCATATTTGGTCACATGGCAATAAATTGATGACCCAAAAATCTTGAAGTGACCAATATCTGGCCTCTTACCGAAATAAGCCTCCTCCAGTGTCTTCATCTAAAGTATCCGATGTGGGCTACAGTTCTGAACATAAATCGTTGTCTTGCATGCCTTAGCCCACAAGTGTAGTGGTAGGCCCTCAACATGTGACATCTCTCTTATTTTCCGCACTATGTTCTTGTTCTTCCTCTTGGAAACCCCATTTTATTGAGGGTTATGGGGTGTTGTTAACTCTCGTTTAATCCCTTCTGCTACACAAAATTTTTTAAACTCATTGGAGACATACTCACCATCGTTATCACTCAGTAGAGATTTAACATTCTTGCTAGACTGTTTTTGTACGAATTCTTTGAACTCACAAAACATTGTCAAAGTTTGATCATTTTTCTGCATAAAAAATAGCCAACATTTACAAGAATGATCATCAACAAATATAGCATATTACCTGTATTTATCTATGGATGCTATCGAGAATGGTCCACACACATCTGAATGGACTCTCTCTAGAATAGGCTATGCTCGACTGTCTCTGTCTCCAAAGCAAGACTTGGTGTATTTCCCCAAAGTAAAACCCTTGCATGTATCAACTTACTCAAGCATACCTTTGGGAAGATCATAGAGATTTGCTGAAATATCTTGAAATCCCCATGATGCAAGTGGCCAAATTGTTGTGCGATAACTCATTGATGTCTCGGCTCAACATCTTTTCCTCTTTTGAACTCAAAGTAGCACAATCCTCTTCCTCTATCTTATAGAGATTTTGAACTCAAATCCTTGTCTTCTTTACTTGACCTGTGGCTATGTGTCGAAGGAACACCTTTCCTTTTGAAAAGATCACATCATAGCCTCTATCATCAAGCACGGAAATGGAAACCAAGTTCTTGGTTAGTTCGTCTACATGCATAAAATTCTTCAAGGTGAGTGGAGTCGCATCCTCCCTATGAAAGGTAATAGTGTCCACACTAGTAACACTATACTTACCGTCATCATCCATCTTGATATGAATCATGATATCTTTCTCCTCCAGTTCACTAAATCTCTTTTTCGAAATCATGTGGAAAGATGCTCCACTATCTAAGTACCATACACTTCCCATCACTGAATACACCATGCATGCAATGAGGGAAATGTCCAATTTGAATTGGGAGGCCAAAGCCTCACCCGCCGCTCCTCGTGAGGACTTTCCTTGGACTTCTTCAATGGAAAATTTGTAGTAAAGTGGCGCATCTTGTGACAATGAAAGAATTTAACTTTTTTCATGTCATTCTTCTTACCTCCATGATAAGAATTTGATTTAGAATGAGAAATTTTACCTTTCCCCTTCCTCACCTTAATCGCTAAGGCATAGTTCTCATTATCATTAGTCGTTCCCAATCAGGAAGCTTCTCCTAACCATTAACAAAGTCCTAATAACTACGCCAACTCTTTGAGAGTCCAAGAAGAGAAACATTCACCATATCCCCCTTGGCAACTATGATTCCAACACTTCCAAGTTCATCCGTACATTGAGTGAACTTGGTCAAGTGCTTTGGAATCATCTCACCTTTCTCCATCTTGATTTTATGAAGTTTTTCCTGCAATGCAACTTCCTTTGATCACTACTATTCTAATACAAGTCCTTCAATGTTTTCCACATAGCATGTGGGGTTTCCTTTCCATGGAGACTCGAGATAATATTATCTCGAACTCCTTCAAGGATTATCCACCTTGTCTTCGCGACACACTTCTTCCACTCGGCCAAGTTTTGTGCATCAATAAATGTTGGCTTAGGAATTTCTTGTTCAACATATTCCTTGAAGCCATTTCCCTCTAGCACAACCTCCTTCTTGTCCCTCCAGGTTATGAAATTCAAGCTGCCTTCCAAGGCATACTCAAGCCTCAACCTATGGAATGCCATCTGTCGATCCTGAGGTATGTATGCAAATTTGACTTTCACCTGTAACCCATAAACTCAAAACTTCGAAATCTCCTCTAGAGAGATGATTTTAAATCAATGATATCTCCCTCATCTAAACTCCAATTCGACCGATTTCATTTTTGAATTTGGGTATATTTTCCCAAGGAATCGAGATTTGCAATTTTGTTCTAAAAATTTCGCATAGAAATTCTCATATCTACTCTGCAAACTCTCAGCCCATAAAATAATGTTTCTATGATACCATGTAGAAAATCTTGTAGATTCAAAAGCTAATGCAATTTTCTAAAGAAAGAGACGAGAATATACTTCTACTCTTACTGTGGAAGCCCATAAACATCGAGAAACCAATAACTAATAAAGGAAGAGAATCAAAGGCACATAACACAATAAATATCCGAGGAAAGCCACAACGCAAAACTCCACTATTTGTTTTGTATTAATCAGGAAAATCAAGATGAAATTACAATGTTTGTTCTCTTTAGAACAATCCCACCACTTAGCAAATTCAATCTCCAACACATAATCAAGCTCAAGGCCAAAGCTTAGTGAATTCACAAGCTCTCCAAGTCTCTATTGCAATGTGTAATTCCTATGGACAATAGCTTGTTTTTAAAGGGAAATAAAGCCTTTAAAAATAGAGCAATTCCTCAAGGATCGGTTCCTGAATGCATGCATTATTAGTGAAACTAAGAAAAATCTAAAACAAGTAGTACACTATCCCAACACTCTAGTCTCAATTGGGTCTTTCTTAGAATCGACATGCATGAGTTTCTGATGAGTAAATATTCAGTTAACTAGATTAGCATTGGTCGAGTTCATTAGTGTCACCACTGGCTGTGAACTCACTATTAGTTATCTCAATCAGTTTGAGAACTAATTTAACTAAACTGACTCATGAAACTAAGTCTTCTATTTTACAACTCACAATTAATTCACACTGGACTCCTATAAAGTAGGGAGAACATACACATGACTTCCAAAAGACTTCCAACTCGAATTTCCTAATTTAAGTAAGTTTAATAAACTTAATTTAACTATTTTAAGCTGATATGAGAATAGAATTTGAATTTAATTCACAGTTTAATTCATGGACAAGTTAACCTGGAATTTCTTATTTCCATTTCTCAACGCGTTTGAGCTAGAGGTGTGGGTTTTTGTTAGAGTTGAAGAAATTTTGGTGAACCTCTTGGCTTCCATGTTGTAAAGCTTCTTATTATACATCAGATACCTAAACATAGGCATGATTTCAAAGGAGAAAAGACTAACTTCAATCAAGAGGATAGGGTAGGGAGTATTTCCTTTAATCTTGAAGTTTGTTTATTTATATTAATTTTATTTTATATAAAATATTATATTAAGATAAAGGATATATTACAATCTTTTCAATTTTGAAAATATAATATATGGATTACACATGCTGTTTTTTCAATTTTAGTTTCTAGAATACAATGTTTTCAATGTTTTCAATCTTAGATTTTAGAATACACTTTATTTTTTTTAATAACATGAAGTTGGGTTACATGTTTGTGGGAAATTCCCCTGAAAAATTCACAATCTCAAATTTTTGACAGAAGAAATTTTTCTTTGGCCGAATTTTCTATATTTATTTAGCTCAACTGTTATACTAATGTTTGGTCGAATAATTGGCTCTTTTTTGCCGGAGGTGAAAAAATTGGCAATAAAATAGTTTTTTCGAACTATTGATTTCAGCTGTATAAATAATTCTGTCGAACCGAACAAGTTTTTCGGCTGAGAAAACATCTATATATATGAGGGCCTTGTTGTCGATGAAATTTTTTCCATGTTGTTAGTGTGTTATTGTTATTGTGCTACGGCGATTTTGGCTAGCCCGTAGGTGCATTGGAGGAAACAGTCGTGTACGTACACGTATGTGCATGGTTTTATGGTTTTATTGTTTTTTGTGGTTTTTATTTTTTATTTTTTATTTTTTTTGTAGGGTTGGTTAGCGCCATATGATTTTTTGCAAGAATTTTTATGAGGTTGGTTGGTTGGCACCAAGGTTGGTTGCACCTTGTCTTCACTGGAGGAAATCTATCAGCTTCCTCAGCCTCCTCGTCCAAACCAAGAATGTTGATTTGTTTTTTCCCTTATTAACTGTAAAATATAGTTTATTCTAAAATAAACACCTAATGTTTAACTTAAAAAAATTTTTAAAAATGCCAAAGGACATGCCTATAAAAAAATCATAATTTTCAAGTTTCTATATAAATTTTATATTCTATTTATACTAGGCTAGCACTGGGATATTTGATTCACTGAATCTTAAGTGGGATAGTTTTTAAAATAAATTTTATCCATCATGGCATTGAATAGGCGCAAAGGTGCCACTAATATAAAACAATGAGAGGTGTTACAAACCGAGACTGCTTAAGCTGCAATTTAATGAGGATGTCAGTAGTACAAGGGCACAACTCAAAAATATAATTGTGTTTGTACTGATGATATTGAAGGATAAGCTATGATTATATTATAATCCATATTCATATCTTCAGTATAACAAAAATATTTAATAAGAGGTGCAGGTTTAATAACCAACCTCATGGTTACTGGATTTATATTAACTATTTATAAAAGCTCCCATTGACCGATTTGAATCCCATCTCATTGGTTGCATTATAATAGATTTTTTAATCAGGGACACCACAACCATCTTTGGTTCTAAAACATTATGGAACAAATGTATCACCACATTTGGAACACATAGGTATAACCCCTATAACACTTGGAATGATGGTGTGAATCACCTAGAGTATCAAGAAATACATAAAAAACACCAATGCTTAATATTTCCCACTTCATCACTACCAATCCCACTCGTTCTGAACATGGTGAGCATTGAATAAATCGAAACAAGACGTAGAACTTTGAATTTTTTTGGATGGAAAGATCATTTTATGTGTGGGATAGATTTTAAATGGAGAAGTCGTTTATACAACACCGGCCACCTTTCCAATTAGATATGTTGATATCATAAATAACTTGTCAACCTTCCTCAAATATTTGTGTGAGCTTATGATAGGGGTTTGAGACAAGATAGTCAAATTAACATGAGACACTCCCAACTTCCATGATGTTCACCATTTCTGGAAAAAACAAATATGTTGTCATAGAGAAAAAAGTAAATTGGCAGACCACATCTTCGAAACACTAGAACAAATTTCTAAAGAAAGCCTATGATCTCTCAGTATTGTGCAATGCCAAAGTGGCGCTAATAAGTTTCTTAATTAAAGGAAGGATATTTGAGTTTTATAGTGCCGGGTATTTTTATTTTAACAAATTTATTTTTATATGTTCTTACTTGTCATTCATTTCAAATTTTATGTTGAAGGGATTTTTTTGGGTTCATTCTTGTACGAGTTTAAGGTTGAACTTGAATCAAATTTGTTAATTGTAAATAAATAAAATTAGGTAGAGTTGGATCCTTCCATATTTGTCTTCCTTATAAAACCCAAAAATAAATTGATTTAGTTCCTTTTGCCTAGACTGATTCAATTGAAATGCCTAGATAGGGGCACTGCCATCAAACTCAACTTATTTTTTGTGTGTAATGGCTTTCTTTTCTTCTATATGCATCCCCAGAGTCTGTGTTTTTACTTGACAAACTCTAGAGTTTCTCTATTGTTATCTTGCTGCTCTGTTGGGTGGTTTCCCCCTTGATATTTGGCATTGGGATGTTTTTTCTTATCCTATTGCAATATTTTTTTATGTTTCTGGTCATATCATGAGCTATAAAGACTTTGGCTAATGTAATCTTTTTTTATTTTGATTGATAATGAAATAAATTGCTTTTTTTATTAAAGAAAAAACCCAAAAACCAAACCTTGTTTTTTTTTTTTGGCAATAGCATGTTGATTTTTATCCTAATCTCTTCAAAATTCAATTGCATTCACTTCAGGATTTGCAGGGGTACACCATTTTTTTTCTTTTCATGTAAGAGAAATTATGAATAGAATTTGCAGTAATCAGATGAAATTGGTAAAAGTAAATATTAAAAGTCATGTGAAGGGAAATTTAAAAATAGAAATGTCATTAAAAAATGTCATGATGGGTAAGAGGACCCGCAAAATTTAGCCCCTAATCATATATAATAGGATTGACTAGAGCATTAGATCCTGCTAATCTCCTTACCATACCTGTGATAAAAACCTTACCTTACAGGATTTGACTAGGGAATTTATGATAAGGATTGGATACGTACTGCATAATATGTACCACAAAATACTTCTATGTTCCTTCATCTGTCCTTTCATTTTAACACAGATTAATGACTACGGAGTACTTATTTTGTCCTTACCTCATTCTTGAAACATAATATGTGTGTGTGTGTGTGTGTGTGCTCATCCCTCCTGAAACATTTCGTAGGTTGGTTGCCACTTCATTAGTCAATTTCCTCTGGTGCTGTTAGGGGAATGGGATCTCACATTTGGAAGGGAAATCTAAAAACGTATATTTCTTAGGAAACTATCATTTATTAATATAAGCCCAAATTTGCTTGTGAAAATGCTTGTGAAAAACCAGTGCTCCTCTTAAAATTGTGATTATTACAGTTGGAGATATTCATAAACCTGTTGTGAACAATTATACACTATTGCATATTCTTATGATGACCATCATGTATGGTTGCTGGTGTAGTTCTTCCACACATCTGCAAAAAGAAAAAGAGAGTATCTATTCAAGAGAGTATCTATTCAATAATGGAGGTCCATCATTCACATCATCATGGTATGGTATATATGTGTTTATGCATATTTACTTAAATGATAAATAGGTAGAATCATATGTACATACATATATATTGAATTGATCTTATATTTTTTTTAAGAAGATTATCTCATGATGTTGTCGCATGAGGGTGGTCAACATTCTCCCAGTGTTCAACAACCTCAATAAACTCATGTAATTGGGCATGATGGTGCTCAGCCATCTCTGGGTGGTCATTAATCTCAATCGTACCATCATGATCCTCATCATATTGGTAAATTATATAATTTTTTATGTTAATTTTTTGTTTTACATGTAAATGAATTTCTTGTACATATATGTGTACATGTCCATCTTGCATGTGTATGAATACATTTGGTCACATTTTCTTATATTTATGTAATTATATTTATGTAGTGGGTGAAAATGTTGCTCAAAGTAAATGTAAGTGAAGTAGGGAAACTCAAGAAGCATACTATACACAAACTACCGCCTATCCATCTGATTTTCCTCATGAGATTCCTTGGGAAACAAACCTCCAACAATGCACATTACAAAGGTGCATAGGTCATTATTAAATATTGAGTGAAGATCTTGCAGAGATGCGAAAAAGCTTAGAAATGGATGTGCACTCTCTAAGGTCATTTCTTGATATTTACAAGAAGCTTGGGGAAACCATTGATTGTTTTATAGATATGATGCGACACAGAAAGGAAGAAGTAATTGGTCCCGATAAATGGGCAGAGGTAAGTAAAAGGGTTACAAAAGAAGATGAAAAATCTATGTTTAATTTCAAAGAAGGGCAGAAAAGAAAGATGCTTAAGGTGAAATATTTCAAGAACCTTGATATAACCATCCATTTGTATGATAGGGCCCTTGTAGTGTATGGAACATTGCCATGGAAAGACAAGGTTCCAATTTATTTTCAAAGTTATTTTATGTGGAATTCTTTTTGCATATGACACCTATTTACAATGACCTTCCATCCGAATTTTATGGTACTAGGAGAGGCCAACTATATGAATTTAAGGTGCATTACAGGATACTGAATTTCCTGACCCTCTACCACCTTTGGTATGTGAACCTCCTCATCTAGTAACTTTACGGTCGGAGATGGATGTCAATTATCAAATTGGTCGAGAAGGAAGGGATGCCATTATAGACAACATCCAGACTATATTGAATGGAATTGATGTTGGTCTAAATAAAAAAAGAGCATGAGCTAATGAATGTGCTAATTTTGTATATAAAACATATGAGGAGATAGATAATATGAACATTGAGGCACTTAAAGCATATGCAAATGGTTTTCATAATGGTTGGACAGACCTAATTTTTCATGAGGAAGACGGTGTGGGATCGATATGTGTTAATGGTAAGGGGTAGATATTTTAATTGTTGGGTTGTGTTATATTCTTTCCACAACCAGCCCATGTGTGGGAGGGGTCATAGGGGGGTGGTAGCCCCCCACTGTACGTTGCACCACAGGGGTATGAAGGGTGGCAGTAACCCCTTTGCACGAGGTCTGGGGCAGTGCCTCGGGAATTTTTTGCTAGATCGTATATTAGCTAGGCGGACCTACCTATCGTTTTGTGCATGGATTTGGCACATGGTTTTGGGCATAATGGTTTTTAATTGTTGGGTTGTGTTATATTCTTTCCACAACCAACCCATGCGTGGGAGGGGTCATAGGGGGTGGTAGCCCCCCACTGTACATTGCACCACGGGGGTATGAAGGGTGGCAGTAACCCCCTTGAACGAGGTCTGGGGCAGTGCCTCGAGAATTTTTTCCTAGATCGTATATTAGCTAGGCGGACCTACCTATCGTTTTGTGCATGGATTTGGCACATGGTTTTGGGCATAATGGTTTTTTGTCCATGGTAATTTGTAGATCTGGTCAAGGAAACTATGGTTATGTTTTAATCCAGGGTTAATGGATTGGGGTTTATGGATGCTTCAACATTATATACTATATATATATATATATATTATATATATATATATATATATATATATATATATATATCTATAGATTAGATATAGATATAGATATAGATATAGATTATAGATATAGATATAGATATAGATATAGATGTAGATATTGTAACATTAAAAGGAATATAATGAAAAATTAATCTGGTGGTCCCAGTTTTGGGATCCAGGGGAAAATATATGTGTATATCTGTTTTATGTTTTATGCTTTCACCATTGTTTATTTTCATTTTTTACAATTCATATGCAGGTTATTTTTGTACGGTACTAAAACCTACATTTGGTATCAGATTTGTTTTGGCTTCAAGGGGATGTCTTTGCTTCTAAGGGGTTTTTGCTTGGGCCTATGGTAGACCCTGTTCAATGGGAGATCTGCGGGATCACTTCTTGTGGTGAAAGAAGATGGCGAGCATTGGAAAGATAGAGATTGAGAAATTTAATGGATATATTGTTGAGTTGTGGAAACTCAAGATGGAGGATGTACTGGTGGATAAAGATCAGTGGATCACAGTTTATCCAGGTACTAAACCAGCAATAATTTTAGCTGAAGACTGGGTGAAGTTGGATCAGAAGCCAAAGACCACAATACAATTGTGTGTCAAAGATTCAGTATTTTTCAATGTATCAGGGGAAGCTTCGGTGAAGGCTTTGTGGGACAAGTTAGGGACTTTGTACAAATGTAAGTCTCTGGTGAATAAACTATTCCTACGGAAAAAGTTGTATAACCTGAGGATGAAAGATGGAGACTCGGTAACAGAGCATATGAATGCATTTAGTACTATGGTAAGCTAGTTATTATTTATCTATATTAAAATTTCATATGAAGATAAGTGCATCAATTTGTTGTATCCTCTACCAGATTCGTGGGATAGTCTTGTTGCTGCAATAGGTAGGAATGCAGCTGCCTTGCAGTTTGATGAAATAGTCTCATCCTTGTTTTCGAAGGAGATGAGATGGAAAAATATGGAAGGCAAAAATGGTGATGCTTTGTGTGTGCAAGGAAGTTCCCTGAAAAAAACAAAACTAAGTCCTCGAGTGGGAGATCTAAATCTCTAGGAAAATTTGTAAAGATGTGCTGGAAATGCAAAAAGGAAGGGAACTTCAAAAGGGACTATAAATCTTAAGCTCCTAAGAAAGGAAAGGGATAGGATGATTCTCCTTCTAAAAAGGCGAAAACCTCCTCAGATGAAGGTGGGGATGTGTACTTGTCGTCTTCTTCAAGTAGACATGTAGATCATGAGGGATGGTTGATTAACTTATGTGCATCCCTTCACTTCACTCCCCATAGAGAGTTGTTTTGCGAGTATATGAAATATGATGGTGGTGATGTCTTCTTAGGGGATGAAAGGAAGGCTAAAATCATTGGTCACAGAAAATTTAAGTTGAAGTTGCAAGGTGGAAGGATTAGAACACTTCCGGGTGTTTTGCATATTCCTGCACTAGCTAGAAATCTGATTTTTGTAAGCAAGTTGGATTATGCAGGAGTAAAAACAGTGTTCGAGAAAGATACTTGCAATATGGTCTGGGGAGCACTGGTATTGATGTGGGGAGTTTGGATTGGAACTATGTACAAGCTTCAAGGTAGCATTGTTATTGATGGGTGCAACAATTCTGTCGTTCCTAAAAGTGGAGTATAAAATCAAGTTGTCTCTGGAGAAAATACCATGCTCTGGCATCAAAGGCTTGGACATATTAGAGAGAAGGGCCTTTGAATACTTCATGATAATAGCCCTCTGGATTTTCATTTCTGTGAAAATTGTGTATATGGGAACCAGAATTGGGTGAGTTTCCCCTTTGGTGGTAAGAGGGCGAAACAAAAATTAGAGCTTGTGCACAATGATGTGTTTGGACCTGTAGGTTTTAACCCTGTACAGAAATTACCTGCATACGAATTCTAAATCACAAGAAAAATAAAAATGCAAGAGCATAACACATAAAACACATATAAACAGAGATTTCCCACTGATCCAAAACGGGGACTCTCCAGCTTTGATTTTTCCTTATGTTTCCTTCTGTTACAATACATATTTATTCTCTGCCGAAGCATCCAATACCATGGACCAAAAACCATCGCGTCCAAAACCATGGACCGAAAACCATCGCATCCAAAAAAACATGTGCGAAAATCATGCACAAAACCATAGGTGGGTCCGGCCAACCTAACATAGGGTCCAAAACCAAAAATTTTCGGGGCGCTACCCCGGACCCCATAAAGTGGGGTTACGGGTACCCCTCAAACCCCCTGTTAACTATGTGGAGAGAATATAACACAATCCAACAATCTCCCACTTGTTGTTTTCTTTCCACAGGGGGCCACAAGAGAGCGTAGTCATTTTTCCAGTCCTGAAACACCCATTGTTTCTCTACACCAAGAGAAATTCTCACAGCTAATAGATTTTGTCAATGCATCTACAGTATTCTTCAAAGTGTCCACCTTTCACCTTTTTTTCTTCTATCATATCCCTCACAAAGTGATACTGAACATCAATGTGCTTTGTCTTTGAATGATAAGCAGGGTTCTTTGCCGAGAAAATTGCACTTTGGCTGTCACAGTCTATCCTTATAGCTCCCTGTACTAACCCCATACTTGAACACAATCTCTGCAACCAAACTGCTTCTTGCTTGCATGAGTGGCTGCCATGTATTCTGCCTCTATAGTTGATAGTGCCACTACAGATTGTTTCTTACTCATCCAACTGACAGCACCTCCAAATAGGTTAAACACATACCCACTTGTAGATCTTCTCTGATCTAGATC
>APFE031685336.1:1947-20890 GCA_000404065.3 Pinus taeda | reverse complement strand
GAAAGAGAAAGCACAAATGTGAATATATATCTATATATTGATATACCGAATGATAATAAAATTTTTGAGGGGATGGGAAGAGTCATAGATATGTGTTCGGTACCAGACAGTGAAGTTGTTTACATACTTACAAAATCTCCCAAGTCACATGAAAGGATTAAATACCGACTATCATATTCATTGTATGACACGAGAGATGTATCTACAAAGTTGTGTAAACAAATCATAAATGAGATGACATAAAACATCGTAAGTATTGTTATTTATATTTTTATTTGCGTTCTTGAAAGTGTCTCGTTATATTTTTGAACTTTGTTTTTTATTGACATATGATATTTTGTTTGGAAAATTTTTGTTGAAAGTTGTTCAACTAGGTTGGGAGGCATTCATTTCATAGAGCATGATATCATGAAAGTTGTTAGCATTTTTTACTCAGCGTCAGACAAAGATATGGAAAATAAGAAAAATGTAGTAATTGATGATGCTACAAAACTACATCCAAAGAATCAGAAAAAAAGGCCTTTGGTGGATAAAACTAGCAAGGGTAAACAAGTTACTTTTGAAGACGATGAAGTTGAAATTGACGATGAAGCATATGTTGCCATTACTGAAGATGACATTGGAACTAAGAAGAGCCATAAAAAACCAAAAGTAACAATGCCCAAAAATAAATCTGTTGGGAATGTTATGACTAAGAAAAGTAAAGTTGAATATTTTGAGGCAGTCATTACCAGCAGTCAAGAATCTAGTGAAACTTCAAAAGAAAGCAGAGAAATCATTACACCAGGAGTTGATTTAGAGGATGACATTATCAAAACAAAACAAAATGTCATTCGAGAGAATTTGACAAAGAGAAACTTAATTGATGGTGGTCGTACATTTAAGCTTAATGTCAGAACAACTTATAAAGCAAGTGAAGGACAATGTCAATATCAAGTTAGAAAGCCACATCATCTGCATGTTCACAACTTGAAGACATTGATGAGGTACAATCCATATGCTCATGTGATTAGTTATGTGTTTCTTGTTGATCCACTTCAAGTTCCCAACAAAGAAGCATTTGATAAGTCAAAATGTTTTGAATACAATTATTATGTGCTTGGGGGGAACCATTCTATAGAAGCTCAAAGACAATTGATGGAGGAATATCCTAATAACCCATGTTTTGAAACAATGAAATGTATCATTTACGTTGGTTTATCAGATATAGAAGCAAAGTTAGTGGCATGGGATCATAATTCAGATAATGAATATAGGATGTCTATGGCTTTCGTCCAAAGGGTTAGATTTATTCATAGTGAATTTGAAGAAAAATGTGGTGGGGATAGGATAAATGTTACTGCAAATTTCTGAAAGGAATGTTGTATGGAAATAGGCTATCAAATTGAAGAGAAAACCAATTCAAAAGGTGGAAAATGAAACAAAAATAGTGATTTATTCAGAGTCATTGATAACATTTTCCAATTGGCATTTAAAAATAGAGATGTTTGGAAGTTTATTGATGAGATTCTTAGCATGTCGGAAGACATTTCCATTAAAAACCAGAAGGTCAAAAAGTCTAAGCCATTGATATGTGGCAACAATAAATTAGCTCCTGAAATGAAGCAGCTTCCAGACGATATGACTATCACACCTTGGAGGGCGATGCAAGGAGTGAAAGATGAAAACATTGACAAAACAATATTCTCTCGTGTGAGGTCAGGGGAATTATCATTGGAGGAAATGTCTGAAGAATTTCAAAAGTAAGTTTGTTGAATTATTTTTATTTATTTTTAGATTATAATTATATTTTAAATAAAACATGTTGTTCTTGGTAGTATTTGTTATACATAACATTATATTAACTTTATGTTACTTTGTCTATGCAGTCAGAAAATCTACATGAAAATTCAAGAACAAATGTTTAGATTGTTGAATGAAGATGCTTGGGATGATGTTGTATGCAACTATCCAGATTCAAGTTCTACATCAACATTAAAAGCTTTTTATCTTGCATTTAAAAAGGTATCTTGATTTATACATTCATTTTTATTCACCTGTGTACTATTTTTAATTTATAACTTACACATATATTTGTTTATTTTATAAAAGATGAGGAAGGATGATAATGGAGCGCCAGATAGTTTCAAAACCTTTATTGAAAAACTAAAGATCAAAAGACTGAGGAAGCAACATATTAAGAATGTTCAACTTGATCCAACTCTTAATCATTTCATTTGGAGTGGGCTAGACACTATTCAATATCAAGTAATAGAAGGTGACTGTGAAGACATGGCTAAACTCATACCTAAAAGGGATTATGCCCTAGTCATTGCAGATATTCCCCATGGTTTCAATATTCCAAACATTGACTATGATAGTGACCGTTATACTTATCAAGCTCTTAGTAAAGTGGTTGCAGGATTTGTAGAAGTCACGTCATCACCATTATGTAGATTTGTGACATTTCATTCAGACACACAATTGGCAATGATATTGTCAAGCTTCAAGGGGAAAACAAATTCAAGGATGTAGCTTACATGGTAAGATTTTAAAATGTATATTTGATTAATGTTGAAAAATTTATTTATGTACAAGTTAATTGAACTTTTACTATTTCATGTTACAAGAAAAAGTCAAATCTTCTTAACAATGAAGATCAATAATTTATAAATGATTGTGAGTTCATTCATATTGATAATTGGGCAAAAGATGATAGCCATATGTCTATGATTTTTAATCGGGAAGATGGAAAGGGTCATAGCCAAATACTGACTTATGATGATTTTGTGAGAAAACTAACATATGAAGACAAAGAAGCAAAATGAGAGATAGTTAACATTTATCAAAAACCACAATTATTGATTAACTATCTTATAGACATTTGTTCAAATGAAAGAGATTGGGTTCTGGATTTGTTTTCTGGCTCAGGTAAGTTTTATTATATGGAATTGAATTTCAATATGTTATTTTTTAATTAATATGTCATTGTACTAATTTAGTTCATTATTTATTTTGTGATTGATAATTAGGTACAACACTAGCATGTTACCTTCAAAAATGAAGAAATTGCATTGCAATTGAAAAAGTTCCAGTACAGTGCAACTTCACTCAGCAAAGAATTAATGCTCTTCAATTTCTCCTAGATGCAATGCAAGAAATTGGGTTGAATAAAGGGGAATTTAGTCAATCACGTGTGGCAAAAAAGGCAAAGGAACCCCAACCAACATTACATGGAATGTTTGGAAATACATAAAATGGCAGATTCACAGACATCAAAGACCCATTAGAAGAGCAAAATGAGCAAAAGGAAACAGAAAATATTGTGGAAGAAGACAATGATGAAACTCTAGAGGACGAAGAGTTTGGATTACGTGACATTGTTGATTAAATTTAAGTTATGCTTGTAAATCAAGATTTGCAATGTTTTGACTTTGACATTTATGAGAAAGAATAAACACTCAATTAGGGTTGTTATACGTTCAATATTTGTAATATGTGATTTTCGCGATGATTTTTAAGTAAATCATTATTTTTTGAAAAAAAAAAAATGATTATTATTATTTTTTTGACATGAAGTTCATAAAAAAACTATTATTTAACCATTTTTAGTTAAATTATTGTATACAAATTGTGATTTTGACATGTCAGTTCTAGCAAAGAATTATCAAAACTGTGTAGTTTTTTAGTTATATTTATGTTAAAAATGGTTATTTTTATGTCCATTGTTAAAAAATATTGTTTTTTAGAAACAATTATTTCATGTGGATTGAAAAATTAATTAAGGATGTATAAATATGTAGAATATCGAAAATTCTAAATATCGACCTTCTAATTTAAAAATGCAAAGCAATAAAAACCTCACTAAAAAAAAACTAAAATTAAAATAAAAAGCAAGAAAATGTGAAGAAAATGACCACTTCAAAATTATCAAATTTACAAAATAATTATTTACGTTTTATACATTAGAAAATTTAAAGCCAAAAAACAGGTCTTTTAAAAAAAGGGTGTGATGCAGAATACTCACTTTTTTAAATCAGCATGAAAATCACTACCATTCTAAAACGTAATGTACATAAAAAAAATTAAAGTGCCGAAATCTATGCTCTAAAAAAACATGTGCATTCTACATCACCCCTTTTCAAAATCAGATCACTCTTTTGCTATCTCTACAAAACAGGTAACAGTATCAGTTCACGTTTCAGAGTTTACATTGTTCATTATGTTAATTAATGCTTATGGAAAACCCTTCAAGTTGATAATTCATCCTTAACTAAGTGGTTGAACATTTCATCTATGGAATGAGTTATTTTTTCATCTCTGTATTTTCTTTCTCTTAAATTAATGAAGTACATAATTACTCAAATGTCATCCCAAGGAGACTTTCTCCCAAAATTGAGAGGTAGAGTAACCAAGTATTTCATTTATTTTATTTATGTAATTAGTTAGACATCAGTTGAAAATTTCACTTTCAGTTTTAATTCATGATTTGGAAATAATAGTAAAATAGGAATATAAACTTTGTTTTCATTTCTTTCTTAAGATCTGTTTTCATTTTTAGATTTTGAGCAGTATTTACGAAAGTTAGATTTAAGTTCTGATAATTACATTGTAAATCATTAGGAATTAAAATACCAAAAACCCCCCGAAACAACATAAAACACAAAAACAATGAGTAAGAAGGGTTAGCTAGCACAAACAGTTCACTACACTTCATCAGCTTATGATACCCAGATTGATAATTTATGTAGAGAAATTTAGGACACTAAATTGACCACACATTTTGGCACTATTGCCGAGGATGTGTAACTAGGTAGCCTTATCTATTACATTAAAAAAAAAAAAAATGATATGCATAAAGAAAAAGACTCTAGGGGTAGATTTATAGCTAGGGGCAGAAGTTCAATTCCTACAATAACACCTACTCCACCAAGAATAAGAAAAGATATACCTCCATCCCAAACTCATACTCCCAGCCATAGGACTCATGAGATTCTAGCGGTAGAAATCTAGTCAAAAGAATCTCCTACTTCATCTACCAAGTCAGTCTTAGGGGAGAAAAGTCTTGAATCTCCAATAGCATGGATTGCCTTTCTCACCTCCATAGGAGAACACATTCTAGTTGAAGAATTAGGAATACTTGGTGAGGAAGAAGAAGTAGAACCCCTCTCCCATATCCCATTATTAGAAGAGCCAGAGGAGGAGAAAGTAACCTTGCAGGTTGAATCTTATACTTACTCTGAGGAAACTATAGTGGTAGAGGATGGAGAAGATGGGGAATTCAGTCTGTTTGGAGGGGGTAGGGGAAGAGGTAGAGGAAACAATGGAGGAGGTAGAGGAAATAATGGAGGAGGCAGAGGAAATAGGGAAATAGATAATTCTTTTGGATTCCCTATAGTGAATGAGGAAACAAATGCCACTATGAAAAATATCTCACCTTCTGTCCTCCCAAACTTCTGTGGCTTGAAAAGTGAAGATCCTGAAAGATTCTTATTTGAGTTTGAAGTCTTGTGCCAAACTTATGACTATCTAGAAGACTCTCAAAACATAAATGGTTTCCTTCAACATTGAAAGGAGCTCCTTTGGAGTGGTTCATTGGGTTAGTCACTCAGTCCATTAGAATATGGAATGACATGAAAAAAACATTTTTGGATAGGTACTTGGATTATTGCATGCCTACCAATCATAAAGATGAAGTGTTCAAAATGATGTAAAGAGAAGATGAAAACTTAGAGTACTTGATTAAGAGATTCAACTATAATTTGAAAAGAGAAAAAATGGATAATTTAGATGAAGATACCTTGAAAGCTCTTTTATTAAAAGCCATTAGAGATGAGTGGATAGATATCCTTAACATGATGGAGAAGGAGATATCTCTCAACTTCCATTAAATGATATAGGATAATTGTGTGTTCATCTCTGAAGAGGGAAATCTAAAACTGGGAAAGAGGTCCAAGAGATCCTTCTCTTACTAGAGTAAACAAATTGGTAATATGCTTGATGAATTTAAAAATGACATTCTAGGGAGCCTTAGTGAGCAATTAGACACACCTTAAAATACAAAACAAGCAGAAATGAGGTTGATGCTTTAAGCCATTTTTGTCCAAAATGAAAAAAAAAGACATGCACTAAGGGAATGCCCTTTAGATGCAAAAATTATAGAAACTTGTATGATTTGCTCATAAATCCATGAGACCAAGGCTTGTCCTTCAATTCCATGTCTTAAGGTTGTCTTTCAAGATGAAACAGTCCCAAATTTCGCAGAACCTCTTTGTTTTGTTGCTAGAAGACCTTGGCAAGGGCCACAAAATTAGGGATTTAACAATCAAATGTATCTTCAACCCCCACCAAACTGGAATTCTTGGCAGCAACCTTGGCCTCAACCTCAATCTCAATCTCACTCTTGGGCAGAAGGAGTACAAAATCCTTATGGGAGAGTTTCTGAATATTACCAATATCCTCCATCATATCAAAATTATCCTCCCCCACACATTCCACAACAAAATTAGCAGCCACAACTTCAAAATTGGAACCCTCAACTTTCATTACCGTTTCCACAACAAATTCCACAACAAAACCTGCAACAAAACAAAAGTCCTCAATACTTACTGCCATTTCAGTAGAAACCAAATCAGTTACCTTCCCAACGATTACCAAACCCCAACAATAAAAATCCTCAGAATGCTTACATGGTAAAAGGACAACAATTTCCAACTTATATGATGACTCCTCTAGATATTAATGATGTTCAACTAAGATCTGGTAGGATGTTAGAAAAGGAAAGGCCTTTTATACTTATTTAGGAATAAGACAGTTCTGAGGAAGATTCTTTAAAATTCAATAAATGTTTTGTGGGAACATTCCTCCAAAAACAAAACATCGGAAAAGAAAAACAAAAAGAATTAGTGAACACAACTCCTATCATTGAGAAACAAGCATCTACTTCTACACCTCCCTTTCCTGAAAGACTAAAAATTGTTAGAGGGGTAGAAAAACAGATCTTGTTGCCCAACTATGATTTTCTAGATGAATTGAAGAATCTCTATATCAAAATCCCTTTGTTACAAGCCATTAGAGAAATTCCAATTCTAGCCAAAACAATAAAGGAGTTGAGCATAAAAAAACCAGGAAGAAAAGCCAAAGAAACAAAAAGGATTCACCTAGTAGGAAAAATAGCAAACATAATGATCGGAAAAATTGCCATACAAAAATATGTGGATCCAGGAAGTCCAATTGTGGAAAAACATATCAATGGAGTGGAAATTCCAAATACATTGATTGACTTAGGGACAGTAATAAACATCATGATTAAACAAACTATGGAGCAACTTAACCTTCCTAATCTTCTCTACACACCTACCTTACTGCAACTAGCAGATAGATCAGTAATCAAACAAGATGGTGTGTTAGAAGATATTTCAATATCCTTATATTCTTTGGAATATCTTGTTGATTTCATGATCTTAACTCCCAAGAACAATCTAGGAGGACATCCATTCATATTAGGAAGACCTTGGCTGACCACATCTGAAGCTTTTATTAGTTGTAGATCTGCTGACATGTATATTTATGATGGTAATTAAACAAAGAAATTTATTCTATAACCTCCAACAAAAGCAATCACAGAAATAGATGACAAATAATGGATTAATGATGAAGATGATATTCAACCTCTCTTTACTATTTTAAAAATTAGTGAAGATAGTCAAATTTTAAATACATTGGAAAATTTTGAATCATATTCAGAATATGACCATGAGCAATTTCAAGAAAAATCTAATGTTTAATATTTGTCATCTAGCGAGATGTCTGTCTATTCTCTGAAAGAGTTTGGTATCTCTACAATTGAAATCTTTCCAGGTAGGAAATTGAACATAAACAAAAACTTTGAGAGAATACAACAAGAAGAGCTAATCAAAGCATTACAAAAACATTCCACTGCATTTGCATGTGAATACATCGACATGAAAGGCATTAATCCTAAGACTTGTATCCATCACATTGACATTGAGGAAAATTTTAGACCTACCAGACAACCTCAGAGAAGGATGAATCCAAATATTAGGGAGATTGTGAAAGAAGAGCTCCAAAAAATACTGAATGTAAACTTCATTTACTCAATTTCAGATAGCCAATGGGTTTCTCCATTGGTAATTGTGCCTAAAAAGAATGGTAAACAGAGGGTATGCATTGATTATCGAGAAGAATAAAGAAACCCTTAAAGATCATTTTCCTTCTCCTTTTATAGATCAAGTGTTAGATACATTAGCAGGTAAGAAGTATCTCTCATTCTTGGATGGTTTTAGTGGTTATAATCAAATTCAGGTAGCACCTAAATATCAGGATAACACCACATTTACTTGTTCATGTGGAACTTATGCCTACCGAGTACTTCATTTTGGGTTATGTAATGCACCTGCAACATTCCAAAGAGCAATACTAGGAATTTGTTCTCATCTGATACATGATTGTGTAGAGGTATATATGGATGATTTTATAGGCTATGGAAATACATTAAAAGAAGCCTTGGAAAAATTGGAAAAATTTCTTAAAACATGTAAGGAAACAAACCTTTCACTAAGCCATGAAAAATGTTTTATGATGTTTACAGAAGGTATTGTTTTAGGACATCACATTTTAGGAGATGGGATTAAAGTTGAAAAATCTAAAGTTGAAGTCATCTCTAAATTATCAATTCAAAATTGACAAAAGGATATTAGAAGTTTTCTAGGATTTATAGGATACTATAGAGGATTTATTGAAAACTTCACTAAAATAGCATCCCCACTCTTCAAATTGCTTACCAAAGATTATGAATTCAATTGGAATTTTGATTGCCAGTTGGCGTTTGAAACCTTGAAAACAAAAATTTTTGAAGCACCCATTTCAAGAGGTCCAAATTGAAAACTCCCTTTCCATATTTCAACAGATGCTTTAGATACAACTCTGGTAGTTGTACTAGGACAAAAATATCTAATTCCTTATGCCATTTACTATACAAGTAAGAATTTGACTCCCACTGAGTTAAATTATACTGTGACTAAAAATGAATTTTTAGTTGTTATTCATGCAATTAAAAAGTTCAGACACTATATAACAAGCTATGCAGCCTTTGTTTATACAGATCGCTCTGCAATTAGATATTTAATGAATAAACCTATTACTAATGGCAGAGTTACAAGATGGCTTTTAATTTTGAAAGAATTCAACATTATTGTGCTAAATAGACCTAGAAAACAAAACACAGTCGTTGATTTCTTGTCCAGGATTCAGAATATCAAAGAAGACTCTCTGGTTGAAAATAAGTTTCCTAATGAATATCTTTTTGCAATAACTACTCAAACTCCTTGGTTTGCATATATTGTTAATTATTTGGTCACAGGAAAGTTACCTTCATATTTGTTTCGTAGAGAGAAAAGGAAAATTATTCAGGAAAGTGCAAGATATTCATGGATCACTAACGAATCATATAAAACAAGCCTATATCTTATGATCAGAAGGTGTGTGAGGGAATATGAAATGCCCAAGATTCTTAAGGCATGTCATGATGAGCTGTGTGGTGGAAACTTTGATGACAAGAGGACAGCTTATAAAATCCTTTCTTTACTATATTATTGGCCATCCATATTCATAGATGCTAAAGAATATGTTAAGAGATGTGACAACTGCCAAAGGGTATGGAAACTGACTCCCTCAAATGAAATTCCATTAAAAATTGAGGTACTCATCGAACCTTTTGAGAAATGGGCCTTAGATTTTGTTGCACCAATTAATCCTCCATCTAAGCAGAAGAAGTATATATTATTATGCACCGATTATGTCACTAAATGGGTAGAAGCCAAAGAATTACCTTTTGCTAATGAAAAATTTGTAGTTAATTTTCTTTTTGAGGACATTTTCACTCGTTTTGGTGTTCTAAGAAAAATTGTGATAGATCAGGGATCTTAATTTACATCTAACATGGTGGAAGGGCTTCTAGAAGAACACAAGATCAAACATAGGAAATCCACTTCCTATCATCTACAAGCAAATGGTCAAGTGGAATCTACAAATAAAGTGATTGAAAAGATTCTTACCAAGATTGTGCATATACATAGGAAATATTTGGCAGAAAGGCTTCCTGAAGCCTCATGGGCCTACAGAACTAAATGGAGGAATAGAACAGGATATAAACTCTATGAACTTATTTATGGGAAACAAGTCTTGTTCCCTAAAGAGTTTCAAATAAGAACTATCATAATGGCAGTCCAACTGGGACTAGATTTATCAAAGGCACAAAATAATAGGCTGGAGCAATTAAATGAACTTGATGAAATCAGGCAAGAGGTAGTTCAAAGGAATGGTATAGTCCAACAACAGAGGGCTAAATGGCATGACAAATATATCAAGGACAAGCGGTTTCAAGTGGGAGATTGGGCGCTATTGTTGATTCAAAGTTTAAAGATTTTGAAGGGAAGTTTCAAACTCATTGGCTTGGCCCATATGAGAATGAAAAAGTCTTTAGTAATGTAGCAGTGAGGATAAGAACAATAGATGAAAATACAACTCCTCTTCTTGTGAATGGTCATAGGTTAAAGACATATCAGAAACCAATGTCAAAAGAGGAGTTCATTAAGATTTTCCAAGACAATTCTAAAATAAAGTTAGTAAAGAAGAATCATTCTTCTCCACTAACTTAGTGTTTATTTTTTCTATGAAATAAAATAAAATAAATTGTATAAGGTTTAAAACCAATCACTGATTGGCATACTTATACAAAAAATACAAGGTGAAAATCAGAGGTTTCTGACACCCTATATTTTCCATTTTCTTTCTGTAATAAGTAGTGACAAAAAGCTACAGTCACTCTACAATTTAGATTCTAAAAAATTCATCATCTCATCTCATCTCACTCCACTTGATTTTTGCAGTTTCACTTCATTCCATTGTCATATTTCATCAATAGATTTTTCAATTTTATTTTATATTTTTCACTCCATCTTCATTTCATTTATCATCTTGTCTTCCATCTCATTTCATTTCACTTACATAGCCACTTCCATTTCATTCATGATCCATAGGCCATATTTCACTTTTTGTTTCACGTTCTGCAGTTGATTCTGTTTTGCAGCTAATCTGATTCTGCCACTACAATTTGTTTATCAGTTCAAGCACAAGTGTACAGTTCATAACAAAATCATGTATGTAGGCAATTGAAGAAAAATCAATTTATCAACACCAACAATTCTCAAGGTACCTCTGGATCAACATAAAAAAAATTAGCAAGCGAAAGGTAAATGTTCTAAAGGTAAATGCAAAAATTTATTTCAAAAAACAATTTGAAAACATAAGTTTGTATAGTATGTATAATCACATGTCTCCTTAATCAACCATCATTTGATTTGACCGACACTATGTCTCCGCCATATTTTCCCTCTTTAATGACAAACAGTCTCAATGATTCCTTCATAATAAATCTCCGCTTCAAACTCCATAACCTGTATTCAGATGGTCCTCCACAACTACACCTGTTAATGGTCAAGATAACGATGTGATCTACCTATCTACGACTCTCAAAACCCTTACTGTCTATTTATTACATGCAAACTCTTAAGTTTTTCTCTCATATTCATGAAGTCATTTCATATACATAGTCTTTCAATTTTCTATATACACAGTCATTCCATTTTTTATATACACACAATCTTTCCATTTTCATATATACGCAGTCGTTCCATTTATTAAATAGCACTCGTTTTATACATAGTGAGAGTAATTTTGAAGGTTAACCAAAAATAGGGGATATGGGGCTTATTATCAAGACAGAGCCCGTAGGGGTAAAGTATATGGAGGGGTATCCACAGCTTAAATGGATGCTACAGAAGGCCGGATGGTTAAATTTTATTGAGAAATTTGACGGTTACCACAAGGAAATTACCAAGTCTTTGGCAAGGTCATTTGATGGCACGGAAGTGGAGATAGGAGATATCAAATTGGTAGTCACAACATCGTTCATAGCAGAAACAACAAAGCTGCCAAGACAAGGAGAAAGATGGTTTAAAAAGAAAGAATCATGGTGAATCTTGGAAAGTGATCCTTAGAAACCTAGGTATGGATGTTACAATATTTAGGAAGGGAATTTCTATTTCAGCACTCAAGAACAAATGGAGTAATATGTTGTTAATATTGCAAAAAATAATTACATGTGAAGGAAGATTTTGGTTTATGTATGTTTACCATATATGCTTATTAATGAATTTTCTAGAAAATGGAACCATCAACCCTCCCTTCTTCCTTCTAAATAGTCTGAGAATGATGGCTACAAATGTCCAAAATAAAATTGAATCCATAGAAACAACTATGTATCATCATCGATTAGTGAAAATACTAGTTGTATTCCATTCGAAAAGTGTAGGGGATACATGGGAAGATTTCTTGGTAAGAAGTTTTTTCTAGGATGCTCTAGAGTCACCTGAGGAGAGTCATGTTAAGAAAAGTAGGAGGAGAAAGATCAACATTAATATTCAAACCTCCTCACAAAAGAATGATGTAGAGACAACTTCGAAACTAGAGGTTAGGAAGAAGATTAAACATAAAGGAAAAATGAAAGAGAGAGCTGAAGAAATCAATGAAGACATTCTTGAACCTTCATCACCACAAGAAGATTAATAGTTACTCTCTGAAAGACTGACCAAGATTAAGGAGCAAATCAAGAAAAATAAGGAGATAGGAAAGAGAAAGAAGGACACAAGAGAAGAAACCATAAGCTTCCAAAGCCTGAGAAGGAGTTCTAGACTCCGAGGTAAGGTGAAGAAGGTAACATCAAAAGAATCCCAATTCATAAAATTAGAGGAAGAAACCCCAGTCCAATCTCCTGACAGTATTCCATCTGAACACAGTCAACAAAACTCTCCTCCACAAAATTTTGAAGGCAGCCCAAGTAGAGCTTATCCTAGCATAGATCCAGTACAACAACAAATCGATGACTACATAGAGTCATTAGAGAAAAAGAATACCTCAATGGATCCAAGATCCTCAACAAATCTAAAGTAACCTGTCAATCCACAAGAACCTCTAACTAGCTCTCTTAAACAATAAATATTTGAGTTAGAGATTTTGAACAGGCAAATTCAAAAAGAAAATGCAACCTTGAGGGAATAGAACAATCTGGATAGAGCCATTCATGACAACACAATGCTACCCGTAGGATTATGGTACAAGAAAAATAGGAAGTTGAAGAGGAAAAATAGGAAGTTGAGCAGAACACTTATCAACCTCAAATACAGACTTCTCATGAAGAAGCCGAGGATGGCAGTTAGTGCAAGGAGAAGTCAGAAAAGGAAGTTGGGTGTGCTAGAAGAAGTGTCGGAACAAATGCAATAGGTGAAAGAAGTTCACATTTTTTAAAATTTCATGGGGAAATGCAATGATTTTGCAGTGGGGGTATGTTGTGCCTCAAAATTACTCTTTCCCTAACAACTCTTCTCATTCCTTTTCTTTTTTTTTTCCATAAGAAATATGTATTATCATCACCAATGACTGGTATATACTATATTGAGGAGGACATTTAGTGATTTACATGTTATTCTTTTATGTTTTTCTATTTGAATAAATTTTTGTATATTAGCTATAGAATGCAGCCTATTCTACAGCTAATCGGTTGTTCCACAGCTACCTTCATGCTCTAATAACTTCTAGGTGTCACAAGGAGAAACTAGCCACATGGGTAGCTTAGAAATCATCGTGACATGGACCCTGTCCTATTCATTTAGCCCAGGTTGACAAAGAAAATGTCATAAGACTACGGTCAATGGATAAGTCAAACACAGAGAGACCGAAGGTAACGGGACTTTGTTTCGTGGTTAATTAATACATTTCATAGTGATGGGAAGCATTATCTGGAGCAACTACCTGTACCTACGGACTCCAACAACCACCTGTACAGATGAATCCAACAGCCTCCATGTCTTGGATTTATGTCTCCAGCAGCCAAGGAAGAAATTCTGCATATCTGTCTTCTACGTGTTTAGCTGTAGCATGTTTTTCTCCACATACAATTATATGATTTTTCTTATAAATACCTGTGTAAAGGACCGAAGAATTTAGTAGGAATAGTAATATTTTTATTATGAAATCGAAGTTCTAGACTCTGTAATTTCTAGGCATTTTGTGTCCCTATTTTAATATGGAAAGGCTGCATGCTTCTATGAAAATATGAAGGAGTTTTCTTGCAGTTGATTGAGCAAGCGTAGCCTAATCAGTTGTAGAGGGCCCCTACACTAAAGACAGTTTCATTTCATTTCATTTTTCTTCTTCTTGTTAACTATAAATTCATCATTTTCTTTCACAGTGTTTATAATCATTCTCTTAATAACAATTTTTATGATGCATTTTCCATCATTTTGTTATTAACAGTAATTTAGAGTAGTTTCCATTTGTTTGATCTCTTTTTAGTTTTTATCAGTAGTTTAGAAGATAGAACTCAAAGGTGCAATCTTGTTTCTTCAATTAAAAACGAAACTTGTTTCAGGATGAGAGTAGGATTGAACAATGATAAGGATACACTATTGGATAGTTTACTTCATTCACTATTTTTCTAGTCTAAATTCTCAATTAAACTGATCAGTGTCATTTACTGTCTTTGCCATTTCATTTTTAGTTCACTGACTCATGGTGTTAATGAATGTTTATGGAAAACCATTCAAGTTGATAATTCATCCTTAACTAAGTGGTTGAACATTTCATCTATGCAATGAGCTATTTCTGCATCTCTGTATTTGCTTTTTCTTATATTAATGAAGTACAAAATTACTCAAATGTCATCCCAAGGAGACTTTGTCCAAAATTGAGAGGCAAAGTAACCAAGTATTTCATTTAGCTTTATTTCTGTAATTAGTTAGACATCAGCTGCAAATTTCACTTTCAGTTTTAATTCATGATTTGGAAATAATGGTAAAATAGGAATATAAACTTTGTTTTCATTTCTTTCTTAAGCTTTGTTTTCATTTTTAAATTTTGAGCAGTCTTTATGAAAGTTGGATCTAAGTTTTGATAATTACATTGTAAGTCATTAGGAATTAAATGACCAAAACCCCCCAAAACAACATAAAACACAAAAAAAACGAAGTAAGAAGGGTTAGCTAGCACAAACAATGCACTACACTTCATTAGTTTATGATACCCAGATTGATAATTTATGTAGAGAAATTTAGGACACTAAATTGACCAGACACAGTCTGTAGTCGCATATTCAACTACAGAGGCAGAATACATGGTAGCCACTCATGCAAGAAAAGTAGTAGTTTGGTTGCAAAGATTGTGTTCAAGTATGGGGTTAGTAAAACACGCTATAAGGATAGATTGTGACAACCAAAGTGCAAATTTCTTGGCAAACTGCTTATTATTCAAAGACAAAGCACATTGATGTTCAATATCACTTTGTGAGGGATATGGTTGAGGAAAAAAAGGTGTTGTTAGTAAAGGTGGACACTTTGAAGAATACTACAGATACATTGAGAAAGTCTATGAGCACTGATACGTTCTCTTGGTGTAGAGAAACAATGGGAATTGCAGGGTTGGATCAACGACTAAGCTCTGTTGTGGCCCCCTATGGAAAGAAAACAACAAGTGGGAGAATGTTGGGTTGTGTTATATTCTTTCCACGACTACCCCATGTGTGGTGGGGTGACAGAGGGGACGGTAGCACCCCCATGTATGTTGCGCAGGGGCGCTACTTGGGGATCACATGGGGGCAGTTTCCCCCTTATTTGCGGCTATGCAGGGGGCGGTAGCCCCCCAACATGGGGTCTGGGGTACACCCTGGGATATTTTTTTTGCACCCTATATTAGGTGGGTGGACCTACCTATGGTTTTGTGCATGGATTTCATACATGGTTTTGGGCATGATGATTTTCTATCCATGGTATTTTGTAGATCCAATCACGGGAACTATGATTATGTTCTAATCCAAGGTTAATGGATTGGGGTTTATGGATGCTTCAACATTTGTAACATTGAAAGGAATATAATGAAAAACCAATATGGTAGTCCCAGTTTTGGGATCGAGGGGAAAATCTTTCTGTATATATGTTTAATGTTTTATGCTTTCACCATTGTTAATTTTCCATTTTTAGAATTCATATGCAGGTAATTTATGTATGGGTTGAAAACCTACATTAATGTAATGTAATGTATGTTAAAGTCGATTCACATAAACTTTGTTAATTTTTTCAGATATAACCTAACACAAATGTATCATATGCTCACCATTTTTAATTAATTAGTTTGTTGAACTAAAATTTTGATAATATCATAGTCCCATGTTCAAGTTCCAATAAAGATATGTTGAGAGATGTTAGGTTTTTTTTAAGAGGTCATATTGATACTATTATTCTACTTTTATTACTCGGTATTGTGAGGACATATTTTTATATAATTATATGTTAACATATTTTGATTCCATCTGACATTTGCAACATAGCGCCACCCTCTTTTTCCTTATTTTCAAATGTGTCAAATATTCGATTGTCACAGATAATGAATATTTCATTTTTGTTTTGTTATAAATTGAAGTAAGTTTCATTAAAAAGTGAGATATTTATCTTATAGTTTTAAAATTTCACAATTTTAGGCTTGTGGAAATGGTTTCCATTCTCTGGGGACTTTAGCGATGGAATCAACAATGGGGATAGGATCATCTCAACAATTTGAAAAATGTGTTTAACAATTTTTTTAATATTGAGAGTTTATGAATTTTCATTTGCAATTTGGAATTTTTAATATATACATGTAAATGTATTGTACAAGGCATCCACGAGGGAGAAATGCATGGGGAATAGCACGAGGTGTTGCATGGAATTTGAAACTTGAGTCATTTACATGGATTGAATCATCTAGACAATTTGAAGAAGTTGATACTTGAATTTTTTAATATTGCAAGTTTAGGCATTTTCATATGTAATTTAAAAATTTTAATATATATACATGTACATGATATCCATCAGGGTGCAATGCATGACGAACACCACGAGGGCACAATAGAGGGGGAACACCATGAGGTATTTCATGGAATCAGAAACTTTTTATAATTTTGTTTTGATCGTCTTACATTCTCATTTAATTTTAAAACATTAAAATTTAATTTTAAAGTACTCAATATTATGTATATATGCAATTACACATGTTGTGCAGGCACCCATGATTCAAATGAGAGCACGAGGATGCTAATAGATCGTATATTCCAGTGAGATTCTCTTTGATGCAACTTTTTATTCGATAGTCTTTTTATATTATATTTACTTCTTTCATGATATAAATTATGACCATATTTAAAGTAAGACTCTTTATTATGAATTGATCTCTTTGATGCATATTTTTATTTGACAATTTTTTATTTTATATGTTTACTTTTATATTGATATAAATTTTGGACATATTTTGAATAGAACTCTTTATTATTGTAGAATTTTCTCTACAAATCAGCTAGCTCACTGATATCATGTAGAAATTTCACATGCAGATCAAATTGATATATCCAATGTATTAAAGCGTAATACTAGATCTACATCTACGATAAACTTAGCGGAAGCTTAATTGAACATGAACAACATCAAGCATGAATAGATATAACTAAGAATGTGAAGTAATCAACCATAACATAGAAGATAAAACCTGGGGAAAGCACCAGCCTAAAACCCCATCTATGTATTATCAATCAAGTGGAAATCCTCAACAACATACGAAAAGAATCAGCTCAAAAGCTATCCTTCTCGCTTTTTACTCTGATGATATAGATCATGGACTACTTAGGCCTGAATATATAGGCTACACAAGTTCTCCAAGCTCCTATTTCCTTGCACAGTTTTGATTGGGGTCCAATGACATAACATGTGTGAATTGGCCAAATCATACCTGTTGTCACCTCACGCCCAACTACGCAGTACTAGAAGGAATAATATTCCTTCCTCATGCAATGAATATTCACTAGGAATATCCTAGCAACTAATAGTATATTTTCCCTCATCTGATCTCAACTAGGTCTCTATCTGAACTACCATGCATTAGTTATCCATGAGCAAATACTCAGTTATATGAAAATACGAGTTGTTACATGCATGCAAGCATCGACAAACTGAATCTCATTAATTTAACAACTTGTTAAATTAATCTAACTAGACTTGACTAAGTTAAACTAAGTCAGCTGATCCTCTCAATATAGAACTCATCCTTAATTCCTCAATCAGTGGAGAAAATCAAGGACACATTCCCCAATCAGTGGAGAAATTATTGCCTGTTCTCACAAAGACTTCAAGTTTGATTTTCCTTAACTAATTAACTCAAACTAAATTAATTAATTAATATTCAAACTGTTGGTAATACCAAATTAGAATTTTACTTCCATTTTTCATTCCCTATTGCCCAATCCAGCACTGATGTCCAAACTGCTATTTTTAGCAATTTCTTGTTGCTAATTTTCAACACTCCCTGTCAGATGGAATGAGTCGATCTTGTGGACAAGATAGACCTTCCTAGAATCTAAAGAAGACCTAATGACAAGCAAACCATCCAGACACTATCTTTCTATAAATGTGCTTTTATAACTAATGGCAAACAAGTGTGTTTAAGTCCTACCTTATGTCCAACGCATGTTTGGGGATGCCTTTGCTCTTTTGATCCAAGTAAGTCCCTTTGTCGCAAACTTGCAAACACAAACAAGGCAAATGATTAAATAGCACCTGAATAACCAATATTATAAAACATATTTAACATGAAAGTCAAGGAGTCCATAAAACAAATAACATGAGATACTTGTTGAGAAAAATGAGCTTGATTGTATTAATTCAAAATAAGAAGAACTTTACAACCTTTGCCTTGACGCTGTACAAGCTCCTCCCAGGGTCCAACAAGAAGTCTCCTCTACTTTGACAAGCTTCACTCACTCCCCAATGAAGCCAAAAAGGTATGTGATCTCTCCTCTTAAGCTCAA
>APFE031685333.1:9606-28112 GCA_000404065.3 Pinus taeda | reverse complement strand
GCATAGTGACTTGCTTCATTGCAAATGTAACATCGTCATTTTCTTCTAGCCTTAGGTCCAACCTTTCCTTTTGATTTATTCCCGGAATTATTTCTTTTCTTTGCATGAGAAGAAAAGGCAGGAGGAGGACCTTTAGACAAGGGCATTTCCTGCTCTTCTACCCTTGTTTCTTTTTGAATGCATCTAGCCATTAATTCCTCGAAACCAGGAATTAAGTACCATTCGGATGGTAATCCTCCAAGAGCCGTGAGTGCCATTCCCCTGTCAGTGATAGCCTCCCTAATAGACAGGAGATCGTTCCTGATTTCGGTGATCCTTAAGAAGTATGCTTGCATACTCTCATCTTTACCCCCCTTAATTTCCTTCATCTTATTCCTAAGAAACAAAACTTGATTTGCATCATTAACTTTAAATAAACTCACCAGTCTATCGTAGATTTCCTTGGAGGTGTCTAGATCAGAGATGTAGGCCACCAAGCACTTATCAATAGAGTCCCAGATGATCTTGTATTTTGACTTCTTCAGTTTTCCATTTGTTCCATGCAGCAGCAGATGCATTTGATGGAGGCTCAACAATATTGCCTCTCATGTGACCCAACACTCCTTGATCCTCAAGGGTTAGATCGATAGACAACTTCCATCCGTGATAGTCAGCTTTCTCACGGAAATTGTCTTCGGCAGGAAAGAGTGTTGAGGACCCCATAGTTCTTTTAGGATAGCCTTGTCAATCTTCTCTTCAATGATTTCTCTTGCTCTTTCTCGGGCTTTGTCTTCACCTCAACTCTGATACCATGTTAAATTATGGTATGTTCTATGCTTATAACAGTTTACTTCTTTTTCTTATTATATTCCACCAATTATCAATCACATGTACATAAAGTAAAGTGCAGATAGAACATTAAATGATCGACAAAAACAAGCCAAGACAAGAGACACAAGATGTGGCGGCTAGCCAGGGAAAAACCCCACAATGTGTGGGGAAAAACTTTGATCAAATCTTCTTTTATCTTCAATAATTCAGTAGAGAGAAATAATAAAATAAACCTGATTCATATCAGCAGTAGCAAACCCTAGATCAGTAGCATCAGCATTAGTGGCTTCATTATCAAACTAGGGCAGACGATATCTCACAAACTGACCGTCGGATTGACTTCATTCCACCACCAAAAGTTTCAGCTTCCAGAGGAAGTTCAGATGAACCTACAGCGCAGTTCCAAAGAGGAGATCTTCTAGGCCACGCAAGTCAATCTTTACTTCTTCAGTTGCAGCTTCAAATTCAACGGCTTCCGGCTTCAAACTAGGGCAGTCAATATCTTGCAAACCATTCATCGGATTGACTTCATTCCACCATCAAAAGTTGCGGCTTTCATAGGAGGTTCAGATGAACCTACAGCATAGTTCAAAGAGGAGATCTTCTAGGCCACGCAAGTCAATCTTTACTTCTGCAGTTGCAGCTTCAAATTCAGCACCTTCCGACTTCAAACTAGGGCAGTCGATATCTTGCAAATCGTTCATCGGATTGACTTCATTCCACCACCATAAGTTGCGGATTTCAGAGGAGGTTCAGATGAACCTACAGTGCAACTCCAAAGAGGAGATCTTCTAGGCCACACAAGTCAATCTTTACTTCTACAGTTGCAGCTTCAAATTCAGCAGCTTCCGGCTTCACATGTGTGAGAGAAAGAGACCCATTTTAGTTCAGTAGAGAAGACACTCATATCTGCGCAGTAGAGAGAGAGAGATGTGATGATATGAGTGAGTCAAAATGAGGAAAAGTCCTCTTATATTTATACACAACGTTGGTGGGTGAATAGATGCGACTGTTGGGCTTCTGAGCCTACATGAGTTTGTAGGTCGGCTTTGATAATAATTCCATAATCAAAAACAAATTCATATCTCCATGAATACTTTATCGGAATCGGATGATCCTTATATCCAATCTTACACCTCTCGACCGAGAGGAATCTAATAAAAATATTATCAGCCATGAATAAGATGACCCACATGAAGTTTTGCCCTGGTTGCCAATTTTAACAATTATCGTCATTTTTCTTGAGCTCCCATTTTGAGTTCCTCACTTTTGTTTGGGTTTTTCACATTGAGAGAGAAGATCAATTTTTTGAAGCATCAAGGATATCAAAGGACCCATCCCATGGAGGGGGACTTACAGACCAATCTGTAGATCTCCTTCACTATGGGTTATCAATAAAATATTAATTCATTTAAAATTGCCTTTTCAATTGGGTTATTATATTGGATTCTTTATATTGTTGCTTTTTGTTTTGGGTGATATTTTCTTTTACTGCAGGGTTTCTATTTGTGTTTCAGATCTAGAATGAAAATAGCCATCAACTTGTTGTTAGGGTCACTTCTTACCTAGTGACTTAAGTGAAGTATTTTTGGTACACCTTCCAAGAATTTTCACACTAACAAATGGTGACTCCACTGGTGTAATAACAACATTCTTTGGTGACTGAAGTTTCAGAAAATTTTAGGGTTTTCTTTATCTATTTTTCTCTCAATTTCTATTTATATTATTAAACCCTATTTTGTCAAATTTTCAATTTTTGTTGGGTTTCTGGTCTTTTCCGCAGGTCACAGGTACCAATCAAGCAGGAGACGACAAAATCTATATGAGATCTGTAGAGAAGGAGACGACAAAATCTATGTGGGATCTACCGACCAAGACTCTCGGGAACATAACACATTTTTTATCCCCATAAGTGAGTTGCAGAGCGCACTTTTGGCTCAAAAACTATGTTTTCCTCAATTCCAAGCTGGTACTACGTTCCAGAAATTTTCTGAAAAAAGAAAAACAAAAAAAATAAAACAACAATTAAATAAAATAAAATAAATAAATATATATATATATATATATAGTAATAATAATAATAAAATAAGAATAAAATAAAAAATTTACAGATTTGTCTAAAGTGTTGTCTGCAGACTGGTTTGGGCTCTTCATCTCTGTTGTTAAGTCTCCCTTAATCCTGGAACCACTTTATTTGTATCTTTGAGGAAGGAAATAGCCCCCAAGGGTTTAGAGTACACCTCCACATTGTTAGTAAGAGATTTGTTGAGTGAGGAATCTAGGGTTTTCAGCATTTTCAACCACTGTATTTTAGATCTGATCCATTACTTTTCAGATCTCTTAAATAGGTCTATTTTACCTTTTCTCCCTTTAGAGTTTGGGTTTGCCTTTCCCCCCTTAAGATCCCCTTGAGCATCCTAGGTCTTTGAGCTTCACACCTGTCCTTTGCAACATTTTTCACTTCTGATTTTTGTTGTTTATCTGCATTATTTACAAGAGATTAGAGCCTTTAGATCCTAATCGTTTGACATTAGATACTTTTGGCCTTTTCTTTGTGTCTTTGAGTTGCTTGTTTTGCCTTCTCTTGCTTAGCTTCTTAGTAGCCATTGTGGGTGGGATTTTGTGTGCTTAATTGGTTGTTTATTTTTCTGTCATTTTCATATTTATTTACAGTATTTCAGCATTTTACTTTCAGCATCATATGGCATCATGAAACATGCTTAATTAACTCATCCACTTGACACATGATTTTCACACACTCACACCTTAAGCGAATGTGAGCTTGGTTAACACCGCCAAGCCATGATTTGAAACACTACACCTTAATAAATCAATACACATAGATTAAGTCTGCTTAGGCATCAGGGCCAAACAATCTTTGTAGTGTAGGTGTAGGGCTGGTGGGATAGGCTTCTAATAACACCCATCAATCACTTTTCATTGAGACATGGAAGTTGACATATTAGGGAGCTTAAAATCCTTCACCCTCCCACAGTCAAATTCGGAGTGCGTCAGAAACCTAATTCGGAGGGGGTTAGGCTAGGTCATCGTGTGAGCAGTTCTCCTAGGGGCTACCCAACCTATGGCAGGGAATTCCATGTGGTGGTTGATTACCAAGAAGCTCAAGACTCGACCACTCCCGTGAGATGAAGGTAACCATAGTGACCAATCTTAGGAAAACACCTTATAGGATTGGATGTGGGAAGCAGTTGATCCTCTACCCCACCTTTCTCTAGATAGCTCTGCTTGCCGGGATGTGAATCCGTCAAGTAAGAAGTTCTTTGGAAGGCCATCTGAAATAGAAGATCTAGGATTGTTTGAGGATTTTGATCACCTATAGGCTAGAGGTATTTTTCTTTGATAGGACGTGATTGCTTGTATTAGAGTAACATCATTAAATGGTTACTTTACACTTGGCGCCATTGAACTAGGTTTTTTCTTGTTGTTTGTTGCTCTTTTATTCCTATCATTTCTCTTTAGTCTAGACACCATAATGCCTCCAAGGCATTTGTCGGATCGATTTCAAGGGCTTTACCTCAGTTCCCGTTAGGCCATATTACTCCTCCCCGTCGAGTTCAAGTTCATCCTCCCATTCCTCCATCAAGTCATCATTCTATTTATGATTATGATTATGTCGATTCATCTCGTTCATCCTCTGATTTTGCATCTTCTCAACCCCATATCGCCATCATGTCAAGCACCAATGTGGGTGCAAGAACCCAGGGAAGTAACCTAGGTGCTAACCAGGGTGCCCCCACTAAAAAACCCCAACTGGTGTGGTCACTCCTACTCCCTTACTTCTTTTTTTCGATGGTTTAAGTCTCCCAGATTTCAACCAACATATAAATGAACCTCTTCTTCGTGACCCTGCATGGTTAGCAATGCCCACTAAACTCCCTTCAGACATCCAAAAGTTTGAAGGTAATCCTCGAGAAGATCTGACTAATCATGTTCACTCCTTCCATATGTGTTGTTCACCAAATTCTATTACTGAAGACTCCATTCGTCTTCAGTTGTTCCAATGCACACTCATTGAAGTTGCTGTGAAGTGGTATGTAGACTAGCCCAAGGCAACCCATTCCACTTTAGCGACTCTTGCCATAGTATTTTTTTCATATTTTCATTTACCTCTCTGTTATGATACTGGTACCGAACTTTTGACTTCATTCTATCAAACTTCTGCCACCCGCCTTTCTGATCATGTTCAGGAATGGCGTAGAAGGAGGAGTATCTGTAGAGATCACGACTTCAAAGACCAAGTCTATATGGATTGGTTTCTTAGATCATTGTTGCGCCCCATTGCAAAATATGTCGCATCACACTTTCCTCAATCCGAGGAAGAAGCACTCCAAATAGTTCTCAAATTTAATCTGATTTACGCCCATTCAGGTTATGTTTACACTGTCATTCTCAATCTGCCTCGGCTTGGTGCTGCTAAAGCGTTGGGGGCATCTCATGCTACAGATGGCATAGTTGGAACCATATCACACCCTCAGCCATATGCTCCACCTCAGGTGAGTTGTGGTCACCCCCAAGGAGGGACTAGTTCCATGTACAATTATCCCTCCCCCAATCCTCCTCAGGGAAATCCTTATCCAAGTCCTAGCACACCATATGCATATCCTCCTTCGCATCAAAAAATGTCTACGCCAGTTGTTGCTCCTCTTTCTTATAAGAATATTGTCCCATCTCCCTATTATCTGCATGCACATCCTATCACTCCAGCCCCTTCAGCACCAGCGCCTCAATCCCCCATACCTGCTTTCCCTTCATCGTAGTAACCACCTCCTCCACAGGGAAAAGTCTATGCTAAAAAAAGTGGACCCAACCCTCCTGACCCCAAGAAAAGGAATATGGGGAAGGGTAATAGGAAATAGCAGCTGCAAGGTAATCAAGACAACCAGGGTCCTCTACCCAATGCCCCTCAGGGTACTCAACCTAATCCTGCAACCTAGCAATAGGGAGGTTTTCCCAATCAGAACAAGAATCTTCGTACGAACAAACCTTTTTCTTGTTGCAGAGTCTATGTTCATTATACCCATGAGTGTCCTCTTTTACCTCAGATGCGACAAGTATGGGAAGCTCAAGCAGCTTCTTGAGGATCGCATCCCATCGCTCCTCCTCCTCGTCTTACTTCATCCCAACCGGTTGTGTTTACCAATCCTTTTCCTCAACAAGGATGCATAGTTGCTTAACCTGCACAAGGTCAAGCAGCTCAACCAACTCCACCACCTGGTCAACGTGATTATCATATTCTCATGATGAATTCTCATAAGGTAAATATCGAACAAGTTAACCTTTAGACTCGATCGCACCAATATAACAAGCCACCTGCTAAGTCTACAACTGAGTCCCAACCCAAAGGGTCTACCAAGCCTCTATCATCACCCAATGGTACCTTACAGATCCCTCAACCTAAGGTTGAGGTCATACCCAAGATCCCCAAAGGTCTGTTATGTTGAAATTTTACTTCTACCAAAGTTGCCCATACATATAGCACAGTAGATTACTTAGCACAATCTCCTTTTTCCATGTCAACGCTAGAAGTTCTCAAGACGTGCCTATCATAATGAAAATATATGCTATCTTCTCTAGGCATCGTGGATCCTCAAGATGATCAGATGATTTTCTTTCATGTTGACAGGTCGAATAACCATCCCTTACCTTCATCTGCTTCTTTCCAAATTCCAGTTTCTATACAAAACGCCACTGTCCAGTGGTGTATCTTGACAAAGGCACATCCATTTGTGTGATGGCCGCCAGTGTTTGCAAACAACTTGGATCCCCTGACCTATCCCCGTCCACCATCACTTTGTGTGCATGGGACGGTCATCCTTCACAACGCCTTGGCTTATACGCAACTTCCCAGTCATAGCTGTTGGAAAGACCATCTATATTGACATCAAATTCATTGATGCTCCTCTCAACTATAACATCCTTTTGTATTGTAGTTATACTTATGCCATGTCATTTGTCACATCTGTGGTTCATCATAAGATGTGATTTCCTCACAATGGAAAGATCATCACAATTGATCAGTTGACATATTATGATCCAAAAGCCCAGACTTCACCTCAGACCAACATTTATTTTGTGGCTAACAATAAGATTGTCTCGTCTGTTTCTCCAGGTGTCTATAAAGATTCCTCTTTGCTTGGTTATTACTATGGCCCCACGCCTACTCCTTCTGAACCTAACTCATCGAGTGTTTGAATGCTCCAACCATCGCAAGCCACCCACAAACAGGTCGCAATACCTTCACAACAGCTCACACCTTCACAACCTGTTGTGCTTGACTTAACTTCACCTGTCAGTACACCTCCTCAAGGATCACTTCCTTCTCCTAGTATCTCTCCTAATAAATTTCCACCTGGAATCGTTCCCTTAGGCCTTAACCATTTGGAGAAGTTCCTCCATGCCACTATCATTTTTTTCATATACCCTTCTTATTCCCACCTCCCGGAGTCTATTCTACACTTGTCATTGCTACGTTGAGTATACCCAATACTACCTTAGGGATCCCAGTTTGGTACATTGATCCAACCGCAATTAATCCACCTAATCAATTGAAACCTTACACTACTTTGACCATGGTCCAGCCTTTGCAATTGGACTATTATACTGGATTATTTATACTGTTGCTTTCTGTTTTGGGTTATATCTTCTTTTACTGTAGGTTTTATTTGTGTTTCATATCTAGAATGACAACAACCATCAACTTGTTGTTAGGGTCACTTGTCACCTAGTGACTTAAGTGAATCATTTTCGGTACACCTTCCAAGAATTTTCACACTAGTAGCTTTTGCTTGACTAAACAAATTTCGTTGTTTTTGAAGATCGGAAATGGCCAGATCTTGGTCAAACATTTGTTATGTTTCCTTCTACATCTGATGCAATGGTTGGTTCTTCTTGGCAAGTAAGTTGGACCAATATTGAACCTATCGAAAAAATTCATGTGAATGATTGGTAGCCCGTTGAAGAGTGTTCCTGAAGGAAGAAGCTTGAGAAATACCTTGAGTAATTTGTCCTTTGTATTCCTCCATTGGATTAGGTAGTGTTTGATGCAGCTCAGTGATAGTGTCATGTGGCTCCTTATTGGAAGCAACTAACTTGGTACAACCAACTTCAATGTACTCAAAACATTCAACAATCTAGTACACACAAAATTTTTCTAGAGCATTAGATGCAAACTCAATTATGGTTGGCCACATCTACTAGAATTTAGAATTGATGTCTTCAATTTATTTTCCTAATTACAACTTTTCACTTCACAATTGGTCTCACTTTGTTGTCATAGTGATGAGATACTACTATTATCTCTCATGAATAGAAACTCGCTCATTATGGTGGTATTCAAATTGAAGGAAAGAAGTTTTGATAAGCTGAAATAGCTAAGGTGAAGACCAACTTTGAAGATCATCTGTGGACAAAGTGCCAGCTAGAGGGAATCGGACCTGTAGAGGATGACCACTAGCGACATACCTCTCCGAGTGTCCCCAAGGCAAAGTTTCCAGCTCTTCACTCTGTTCCTTTTGGAATATATCTCAGATCCTAGCAATAACACTCTACGACAAAAGAGAAACTATATCTTGTAACTCTAAAACTAAATGAAAAACCTCTTGGCAATGATTGGGTTCTTAATTGAACAAAGCGACTTGAGCTCCTGAAATAATTGTACTAGGGTCGTGATGTAAATCAGAAGAAGATTGCACATGTGACATCGTAACTACCTCTGCATGTGATTCAAGGGAATTTGTAGTTTGTTGTATGGTATCCATGAGGTTTGACTTAATATCCATCTCAACAATATCTTCGCCAGTGTTTCCATGGTCAATGATATTAGAGATAGTGGGGGATTGTGATGCAGTATGTGGTAACAAACCAGGGGAATGCCTAGAATGGGTAGGAAAATAAATATGATGTTCCTCAACGATTTTGGTACCATCAATAGGGACTTTAGGCTCATCATTAGCAGAAGTATCAGAGATTTTAGGTGGAGCAATGAAAATTGGACTCATAGAAACGATTGGATCTATTGGTAGCTTAAAAGACTTATAGAGAAGAGGAACAACACTAGGAATCTCTAAAGTGGAAAAAACATAACTCACCATGGAACCAACTTCATATATGGTATTATGTATAGAAGACACACATTCCTGCAACTTCTTTATCATCGGTTTGAGATCATGTTCGGATTTAGGCTCACACTTTTTGGAAAACAACATAACATCAGTAAAGGAATCATGAGGGTGCAGTGCATCCATAGAATAAATGAGCTCGCCTTATTTTTTCATGCATTGAACTCCAAGCCAGGATAGGACTTCATTATGAGGCGCTTCCTCCAACAAATAATAGCATAATGGCCTCATCTCAAATGTATCGGCACTGGTGGTTTTAGGGTGAAGACATGTATGACCATGACTTATCCCAAACAATATTTGATGTGCATACTTGTCCAAAATTGGTTTTAGTACCATAAACAATGTTTGTGTAACATGCAACATTTCAATATGCCACTTCTCGAACACTGCCTCATTGAATTCTTTGTTGGAAGGATAAGTCTATGTTCTCCAGGGAGTATAAGTGAGAGCAAGAGGCTCCCCATCCAAGACTTCAACCAAAACTCTGCCCTCAGGTGCACACCACTTTTTTGTTGCAATGGTAACAACCAAGTATCCTTAGATGAAATAAGTGGACCACTTATATAAATCCTCACAGGCTTTGAACAACTAATGTAGAAGATAATTGCACCAATTTAGAGACTCACCTTGGACACAATCATATACGACATAAATAACATCTAAAGTGAACTCTTCATTTATATAAGGTCACATAATCTTCCCATTAATAACGTAGTAGAAAAATTTGATTTTGTCACCATTAATCTTGTGAATGACTACTCCTCCATACTTCTAGTACAAATTATCATCCCCCTTATTTTTGTCATGTTTCGAAACACTCTGGAAGGCGCTTGAAACATTTGGACCATTCTTTGACAATCTAGTAATCTCGTGAATGTCCTCCACATGAAGAGGATAATCCTTGTTGAACCACAATGATCCCTTATGCAAGCAATGGATAAGAAACTTGGTGCAACTCCTGACTTCACCTGTGGTGCCAAATATAGGCAAATTGTGTAATTTGAAAATTATTAGTCTTTGAAAAGGACGAAATTCAGCCTTAACCCTCAAGGTAACACCACGAGCTGCAACAACAATGGAATTCATGATGACTTCAAACTTCAATGTTGAAAAATGCAGCAAGAAATTTTCAATTTGCTTCTCAATTTCCACATCAGCAAACAACTCGGATGCAGTTAACTTGTGTGACATGGCTTGTGTCACCCAATTTATTCTATAAATTTGAGTTGGAGTAGTTAGATTTTAGTTAAGCACGTGTGATTGCTAATTTGTAGCAATCAGGGTCATTTATCTCAAGTTGTTTTCAGTTAAACTAGTTCCAACTATTGGAGGAACTAGTGGAAGGTTTATTGTGCAGTGAGACTTCAATCTAACTCAGTGATCATCCAGTTAACTAAACAATCATGCCCAAAATAGCAAGTGCGTACAAAGAATTCGAGTTCCCCAATTGTGGTGGAGATTCCAAGGTAGTGTAACATTAGTTATAGACTACTCTCGAGTGTACAGGTGTTGCATGCAGTCTGATGATCAACCTTGGGAATTGCACAATCCATTTTGGAGAAATTCCTAAGTAATAGGGACCTAATTTCTCAAGGATTGCATAAAGAAATAGGGGCTCAAGCAGAGGCAAAAATTGACTAAGTCTATGTCAAAGCTTCTCAGTGAGCAGAGAGAGAGTTTATTCACTTGCAGGTTGTGCTCAGTTGAGCAAAGCAACTGTAATACATCTTTATTCATCATATTAATGCAAGAAAGCATTGAGGTTTTTAGTAGATTGATTTTCCCTAAAAAATAATATGTGCATGTGTGTTATTTCTTATTGCATGTTTGATATTTTTGTTCTAAATTATGAATTAACTTCTGCAAATAAGTAGAGTAATTTTGTGTCTTATGATTTTGATTAAAACTTCATTGGAAATTTCAAATATACACCATAATTTCTAGATGGTATCAAAGGAGGAGTCACATCAAAGGAATTTTGAAGTTATTTCTAAAGAGGTTTGAATTTGCAGTTCAGTGTAGGAGGATCTTTTCAAAACTGAGAAGATGACCTTCAATGGGCTGAGGCTAGAGTATGTCTTGGAAGGAAACTCTAATTTCATCGCATGGAAGTGGTATTGGATGATAATGGATTGCTAGAATACATCAAGAGAGATGTTGCAAAACCAGTGGAATCTAATGCCCAAAACCTTGCTCAGTGGAAGAAAGATGTATCCAAAGTGAGGAGAATAATATTGGAGAGAGTACAAGACCACATCGTCATTAATATCCATGGGAAAGATGTTGATCAGTGGTTGTCATTGATGTTAACCCAAGTAGAACCAGGGGCTAACCCGATATTGTGTGGGCACTTTGACTTGACAACTTACTCTATTTTGGGTCAAGGATATTCTATATGGATTCTATTCATCAATATGTTTCTATTGATATATGGCATGCCACATAATTCTTCACGGTTTGAGAGATATTCATTTTTGAAGTTAGTAACCCCAGTTAGTGGGCTAAAACCCTGTGGGGTTGTGGCATGGCACTCATAATTGGTTGTGGTAATTGAATAGTCAATAATTAATAATGTTTTTTTTGCTAAAATCCATCCAACGTTCACTTGTTTAGGACCCTCTCAACTCAAGATATTCATATAAATAGTGACCATGATATCCTCCTCTAGTAGGGATTTTGTGGCTTCAAACAGGTCATTGTGGAGTTTTCGCTATAAATTCTTTTTTGTGAAGCTTCAGAATCTTAAATTAAGATCCATTTGAACCAAAATCTTGACGAACTTTGAGACTAAACTTCAAATCTTGGTTCGCTATATTTTCGAAGATATGATCTGAGGAACTTAGGGTTTTTGTAGGCTCCCGAATTCCATGTCGAACAAGTGATGTTGGGAAAATCGTCATAACTTTCTCTATGACCATTGGATTCAAATTTTGTAAATTGTGACAGAAAGAGGACAAATTTTAATTTTATGGGTATCATTTTCAAGGTCGAAGGTTGCAACAATGACACATGGCACTTCGTACAAAATCGCTCTACTGAACTACTCTATAATCAGGTCATCATGAGAGATTAGGCATAACTCTTTCTTGAAGAATCAAATCTTGATTGGACCTATGGGGTTGGAAAGAGGAATCAGAGGGATACCATAGGATGAAATTTCAGACCCTAGAGATCTGTAATTACATGGATACAACAGATTCAATATCGAGCTCCTAGAAGGAAAGAAAAAGCATGCATTCAAGGATCATTGCAATAAGGACCACATATCAACAGTCAAGGGTAAGTCTCCTACAGCAAGGTATGTATGATTAGTGTTTACATTGGAATTTTTAGCATCATCTCTAACATATGTTTTTGCAGGACAATGTAAGTATATACAGTGTCTCGGTTATATCTCTATATCTCTATATGTCATAGTTAGTTTTGATACCACATTTCGGATGTCCTATTCTTGATACTCCCATTTGATGCTACATATTCTTGATGCTACACCAAGTCTACTAAATCTATATGATGTTTTAAGTTCATGTTACTTGTCTCGTCATAGTTGATAGAATGGTCTCTATTTTTGTACTTAGAACTTGGTCCATCACAAGTCTAAGGTTTGTCATCAGTTTTTATTCTAGATATCTTCAGGTCAGTTTTGGATATAGTCTTGCATAGAGTCTAGGCCTATATCAAGATTGGGAGTCTTTGTATATTGTTGCAACAAGTCAATAGCAAAAGTGACAAGCACACATCAAGTACGCATTGTGATTTTAATTTGTATATATTCATTACTATGTAGTTACATGTGTTTTGCAAGCATACATAAGTTGAAGGGTATTTTGTTTTGTTTTGGGATTGGTTTCATTGAGAAAATTTGCATGCAGGTAGAAGAAGATTCAACCACAACATCAAGAAATAATTCAAGAGCAGAAGTATCAAATCAAAGGAAGCATTGCAGCAGGAGATCCTTGAAGACATGACAACCATCTAGATATCGTGAAGTATTGTTAAGGCAAAGAGTCATCATTGTAAAATTGTAAAAGAATCATTTATAAAAGATTCATCATTGTAAAGTTGTAAAAGATTCAATTGTAAAAGAGTCATCATTATAAATATTGTAAAAGAGTCATTCTGCCAAAAGTCGAAGAGGTAGTGTTGGGAGGTATAGGAGTCATTGTTGGGATGATGTCATGGTTGGGTTGCAGGTCATAGAGTGATTGGGTATTTGGTCAAGTACGTGAAAATCATTTTACATCCTATTGTATCGTGGATTGTTGTCCCTGGTTTGGGAATCCATGGTCTTTTCTTATTTCAGTCATTATAGGGTGGTAGGGAGGTGTTAGGCAGGTGTATGAAGTCACTTACAGGTTGGGTCATGTGAACACTTCAGGGTGGGAGGGTGGTGCTAGGGCGAGTTGTGGCTTGCCAGGGTGTTGGGGCATCCATTCAGTTGATTACTGAAGAAACTAGGGCATTGGGGCGTCCTTCCAGTGGGAGCTGGAAAAGAATTCTTTTCTATAATTATAGGAAGTTGTTGCTTTCATTTTAGTTGGGGCTGAAGATTAATGAATTTATTAGAAAAGTGTTTAGTGGTTTTTGACCCGGAGGGGGTTTTCCACCTAAAATTATTGTGCCTCCTGTGTTATTTTATTTATTTTTATTACTGCATAAACATTAATAAGTATTGAATATTAACTAATGCTATGAAAATATTTAAAAGTGATAATTGCTAAGGAATACCAATTCACTCCCCTCTCAGTATTTCCAACAAAAGAAGCTCCTTATGCAATGTGGCAGACATTGACAGATTTTTTCCAGAACAGTAATGAACACAGGGAGCTGACGCTCAAGGATAAACTTTGAAATATCAAGATGCAAAAGAATGACACTATCTCGCAGTATCTTAGAACGTTCACATAAGTTCATGATGATCTTACATGAGTTGGTGTTATTGTTTCAGACGATGACTTTGTAAGCCTAGCCCTTACAGGCCTTCCCAAGAGTTGGAATAGCTATCAAGATTCAGTGAATGGGAGTGAGAAACTACTGAATTGGGAATGCTTATGGTCATATTTGGTACAAGAGGAAATTAGGCGGAACACCAGAAATGGGACTTCATCCAAGGGTGAGGATGAAGAAAACTTTTCATTGGTTGGAAAGGAAAAGGGAAACTTAGGGAAAAAATCTCAAACCAAACCAGAATCCAACCAAGGGGGAAGGAAGAAATATTTTCCAAAAATTAAATGCTTTCGTTGGCATGAATTCAAGCACTATGCCACAAAGTTTCCACATAACAAGGCAATCAAGAAGACCTCCGAAGAAGCAGCATGTGAAGCCTTGGCTTCATAGTTTGAGATTGAATTTACCCTTATCGCATGCATGGCCAGCACAGTGATGGGGAGTGTGTGGTACCTGGACTTGGGTGCCTCATTCCACATGACAGGGTGTAGAGACTTTTTCAGTGACCTAGAGGAGAAAGATCTCCAGATGCACATGGAGCTATGGGATGACAGAAGGTACAACACGAACAAGATTGGTACAGTCACCTTTTAGAGAGAATCAGGCACCCCTCTCAATCTCAAGGATGTCATGTTCATTCTGTTCCTCAAGAAAAATCTCATCTTTGTTGTAGTTTTGGAAGACCGTGGATATGATGTGATCTTCAGCAAAGGAAAACAATTCTTGAGACACATCCATGGGACATGTGAAGCAGATCGGAGTTTGTGTGAAGAACCTGTATAAGCTAAATGTGGAAGATCATTTTGCATTAATCACTAAGGTGGGGAAAGTGCAGGGTCGCGATGTCAGTGAACGTTGCACAAAATACTTGGTCATTTTCATCATGCTACCTTGAATATTATGCAGCAAATAACCACTTACCTCCCCAAAGGAGCACTTAAGCAACATGATGTATGCAAAGAATGTATCTTGGGGAAGTACACAAAATCCACATTCCATGATCAGGACAACAAAGCATATGTAGTCTTGGAAAGGATCCACTATGATGTCTGTGGAACTTTCTCAACAACCTTTACTGCCAGACACAAATATTTTGTCATTTTTATTGATGATTTCTCATATAAGTGTTGGATCTTCTTCATGTGGAAGAAAGATGAGATATTATCCAAGTTCGTAGAATTCAAGACATTGGTTGAGAAAGAAACCGACAAGAAGGTGAAGGCTCTCAAGAGAAATAATGGAGATGAGTATGTGTCAAATGAATTCAAGAATTTTTGTGTGAAAGAAGGCATTCGAAGAGAGTTGATAGCACTCCACAACCCACGGCAGAATGGGGTGGCTGAGAGAAATAATCGTAGCATTGTGGGAGCAACGAGGGTGATGTTGCATGACCAAGTATTACCTTTGCATTGTGAGTTGAGGCATGCAACACAATAGTCTATTTTCAAAACATGAGTCCTCATCGAATTCTTGGTATGATTACACCAGAGAAGGTATTCTCGGGGAGAAAGTTGGATGTGTTGCACTTCAGGATTTTTGGGGCCTTTGTTTACTACCATGTCTCAAAAAAGTCAAGGAAGAAGCTTGAGCTCACAATAGAATTGGGGATATTTGTGGGTTACATAGAAACTCCCCACAACTACTGTGTGTACTTTCCATCCCTCATAATGACAGTTGTGTGAAGGGATGTAAAGTTTGATGAGGAGAAAGCGATACGGTGCTCTCTTGAAAGGGAGCTTCAAATCCCACTAGAAGAGGATATTTTAGCTCCAAAGAAGAATCCTTAGGAATTTATGGAGTAAACACAAGTAGAGGAGCAAAGAGTGGAGACATCCACTTAAGAAGAACCATCTAGAGAAGGCAGGAAAAGGACTAGGGAAGGTGATAAACTTGTGCAGGATGCGAGGGAGAATGTGGGAGCTCCTTTAAATTTGCACAGATAGAGAAGGTCACATGATTGGTACACTCGCTACATGTCTCTAATGACTGAGCTTGTAGAGATTGAGCCATCCTCTTCCATGTAAGTAATAGAGCAACCTATATGAGTTGATGTAATGGTGGAGGAATATGAATCCATTGTAAAGAACAGTGTTTGGAAAGTGGTAGACCAATAGAAAAACCAATATTGGGTTCAAGATGGATATTCAAGGTGTAGCAGGTAGCAGACGAAAGCATAGAGAAGTATAAGGCTAAATTTGTGGCCCAGGTGTACTCTCAAGTTGAGGGTATTGACTATGAGGATACCTTTTCTCCTATAGCAAGGTACTTATTCATTAGATCAATTCTTGCACTAGTTGTGCAGATGGGGTGTAAGATCCACCAGATGGATGTAAAATTAACATTTCTCAATGGATTTATTGAGGAGTAGGTGTACATCGATCAACCATAAGGTTTTGAGACATTTTCTCGAGAGTCTGATGTGTGTAGACTCAAGCGAGCATTGTACGGTCTCAAATAAGCACCTCGTGCTTGGTACGCCAGGATGGATAACTATCTCACTGGTTTGGGCTTCACCAAAAGTGAAGCGGATGCAAACCTCTATCATATCTTGGTAGAAGGTAAATTGCTTATTATTGTCTTATATGTTGATGATTTAATTTTAACTGGTGATAAGCAACTGATCAGATCTTGCAAGGGAATTTGACAAGAAGGACATGGGTCTCATGCACTACATCCTCGGGTTGGAAGTATGGAAAGTGATGGGGAATTGTTTTTCTCTCAAGGAAAGTAGCAAATGAGATACTATATATATTCCACATGAAGAGTTGCAAACCCATGAAGCCACCTATAACGACCAACTGGAGGAAGGAGGATGCCACTTCAGGTGAAGAAGTGGATTCTACCATTTATCGACAACTAGTGGGTTCAATAATGTATCTTGTGAACACACGAACAGATATGTGCTATGCAGTCAACTAGTTAACCCAAGCTATGGTTAGGCCAACCAAATTATTTTAGAAGGAAGCTAAGCATGTTGTATGGCACCTCAAAGGCACTACCTAGTTTGGACTATGGTACATGCGGAGAAAGGGAGTGAAGTTGTGTGGTTGTGATTGTGTGGGGAGTCCAACAGTCTGAAAGAGTACATTAGGTGGAATTTTCAGTGTTGGGTATGCAATTGTTTCCTGGTACAATAGGAAGAAAATATTTGTGGCGCTCATCTCAGCAGAAGTAGAGTACATGTTTGTAATTCAAGCAGCATGTGAGGCTATCTGGATGAGAAAGATACTTGTGGGATTGTTTGCTCAGATGATGGATCCAACTGTGATCTATTGTGATAATCAAAGTTGCATCAAGCTCTCTGAGAATCGTGCATTTAACGGTTGATCCAGGCATATAGATATATGGTATCACCATTTACGAGACCGTGTGCAGAGGTGGATAATGTTTCTAACACTACATTCTGACATAGGAATAAGACGCTGACATTTTGGAAAAGGATTTATCAAGATGGAAGTTCGAGTTCCACAGGTGCACGATAGGAGTGGTTTATAACCCCTTTCTTACTCAGAGGGAGTGTTGAAATTGCAGCAAGAACTTATCAATTTGATTTTGCCTTGATTAAATTGAGAAAAATCGAATTTCCACATCAACAGACAACTTGGATGCAATTAACTTGTGTGACATGGATTGTGTCACCCAATTTACTCAGTAAATTTGAGTTGGAGGAGTTAAGAGTTCAGTTAAGGATGTGTGATTGCTAATTTGTAGCAATTAAGGTCAGTTATCTCACTTTATTTTCACTTAAACCAATTCTAATTATTGGAGGAGCTAGTGGAAGGTCAATTGTGTTGTCAAACTTTAGTCTAACTCAGTCATCATCCAGTTAACTAATCAATCAAGTCTAAAATATCTAGTGCATGCTGAGAATTCGAGTTCCCCAGTTGTGGTGGAGATTCCAAGGCAGTGTAATATCAGTTGTAGACTAGTCTTGAGTGTACAAGTGTTTCATGCAATATGATGATCAACCTTGGGAATTGTGTAATCCATTTTGGGAAAATTCCTAAATAATAATGGCCTAATTTCTTAGGAATTTCGCAAAGAAATAGGGGCTCAATCAGATGTAGAAATTGACTAAGTCTAGGTCAAAGCTTCTCGGTGAGCAAAGAGATAGGCTATTCACTTGTATTTTGTGCTTAGTTGAGCAAATCAATTGTAATACATCTCTACTCATCATATTAATGCAAATAAGCATTGGGTGTTTTAGCATATTTCTTTCCCCTAAACATTACGGTGTGCATATGTGTTATTTTTTATCCCATGTTTGAGAATTTTGTTCTAAATTGTGAATTAACTTCTGCAGAGTAGTAGAATAGGTTTGTGTCTTTTGAGAGGTTGAATTTAGATTTTCCACAGTGTTCATCTTTTTCATTTGTCGATGTTTCGAGTCTAGACCAAGACTCATCATCGGGACTAATTTACAGAGAAAAGAAAAGAAAAGCGAGTGATTAATATGGGATAGGAGAGCTGAATGGACTGCTTAGCCGACCAAATGATTATTTAATAATATTTACTCTATTTTAATTAATATCTAAATTAATATCATATTATTCTTATTGAGTATATTACTGCTCTAGCCCTAATTCTTGTCATGTTTTATACTTATTA
>APFE031685332.1:161248-174142 GCA_000404065.3 Pinus taeda | reverse complement strand
ACAAGTACTGAAAGAAACACACCATCAACACATAAAGCCAGATGAATCCCAAATAGTGCTGCAAAACCTTGGTCTTTCCTTTGCCAAAAATGCAGATAAAATATGTACAATAGTGTATCAAACTATTCCCAAGAGTCCAACCCTGAAAATGACTAAGAAAATACATAATATAGGCAAGCCAACACATTCCCTTGCATCTAGGGGTCAAGCTCATCATCCTAGGAGTTTTTTCAACCAATTCTAAACAAAGCACTACAATCTAGGCAGTTAAAACAACTTGCCTCTATAAGCTAGGAAACTAATTCATTCATTAAATTTTTGCCATTTTATGAATGAATCATCTAGAATAGGTAAATAAGTGTCAAATCAACATAATGTTTCATTAATTACATCAAGAGGGGTGAAAAATCACATCACAAGTCAAAACTGGTCAAACTAGCTTCATTTGCTGAGCTGAGGATGAAAATTGTGCCAAAAAATCCTGTGCGCCGCGCGCTTGAGCCCTGTGCGCCATGCGCCTTTCCACCTGTTTGTGGGGCACTTCCTGACATCTAAATTGAGCTCCGGTTGGCTTGTTGGAAAGCCCTAGATGTCTACTTTCTAACCCAAGTGTAATTTTCCAATTTGGTGTCCATTTGACCCTCCAAAAGTGCATTCTCCTGGAAGTACTTCCTGCTGGTGCAAAAAGTGGCAGAAAGGTGATTTTCATGATGTTTTTGAGCCTTTCGGTCACCCAGAACTTGATGAAATTCTTTGGCAATGGCTGAGCATGTATAATTCATCATGAAAAATCCAAAACTATAAGCCATTTGTGATTTGGACCTCCCCATCTTATGGGTTGCGCGCTGCGCGCTACGCGCTACGCGTTGAGCCAAAAAACCTGTTTTGCAAGCCAAAAATTTCAAAATGACAAAATTTTCTCCGAATTTGCTCAAATTTGGAGTGAAGACCGTCTATCATGTGTTGTGCCCCACCAATGAAGCCTCGGCCAAAATTTGGAGTGGATCAGGCTTTTTCCGTCGCTTTAGCGCTTTGCTCAAACGTCTCTTTAGGATCTTCATTTTCGCTTTGCAAACATGCATGCGAGCCCAATAGTGAGTTTTCATATGACGAAGCATGTATTTGTCTCTGTTTTCCTTCGCCAACAACTTCTCCAAATGAGTGTTTACCCGAATGAGCATTGATTCTCGATCAATAGGTGTCAAATCACCGGGTCTCCTTCGGGCCAGTTCTCGGTCTTCCCGGATCTTCCGCAGCTCATAAAGTGTATGCTCATCTTCCAGCTGTTTGTTGCGCTGCTCCAAGTAGTTGATCACCCACTTAGCCATCTACAATTTATTTTGCAGCGACTCATTCTCGGCCCTTTGCTCTCAGATGATCTCCTTTAGCTCCAAGTTAGGAGAGCTAGCATCAACATCAATGATACCCATGTCCTGACCTCCTGAAGGACCCTCATCAACCATGGGTCTCTTGCGCCTATCCTGAATCTGTACCTGTGCTGAAGACAGAGGTGAGACCCCTTCCACATGATGTGGAGATAATAATCGCTGTGTTGATGATGTCAACGAGACCCCTTCCACCCCGAGTGGAGATAATACTCGTCGTGCAGATGCAAATAAGGCCTTGTGGCCTCGCTGATATGTCACATATGCTGGAGCATCGACATGCTTGGTCTCAGGAATGTCAAACTGCTATGAAGGCCCTCCCTCATCATGAACTATCTCTGGAGGAGGCTGTAGCGCGGAAAAGTAATCACGGGAGATGAAATCCTCCCAAGTAAAACCCTGTTGTTCTAATTGATGCATCACTATGATTTTGATCAATGCATAATGATATATGCTCCTATGGTGATGTGCTGGGCTCTTCCTTTGTACTAAAGGAACCATCCTCTCTATGTTGAGACACATGAAAAATGGAATTTTCATCATACGTACCCTTGTGAAATGCATCAACAAACGGACATGGTACGCATACAGACGCGAGAATCTGCCCTCGCAACTGAAATACCGAATGATGAGTTTCATCAATGGTGCAAACTCATCTTTCAGGAATCTGAAAGGAAAAGCTGTGCTCAAGTGTCTCATATACTCGGGCTTGATATATGGCTCATAGTAAAATCTGTCTAGCAGCTGGCGTTTGCTCCATTCCTCCCCTACATTTGGTATCCCGGTGGCCTGAGCAATAGTCTCGGGTGACAAGGTGAAATTCACTCCGGCAAGGTTTACATGACGATCCTGTAAATTTATAACAAATAAATGGACTATTTCCCGATGATGCTGAGTTTGTGAGATCATCTCACAGTATTGGAAACATGATTGGTGCCGAAAACAATCCATTGCAAGTGGGCAAGCTTGCAATTGAGCCAAAGAAGTAGGCTCCCTCCTAACATGCTGACCACTTTTGCCACCTTTGTGATACCTCCGTGGCACATTTGGCACATTTACCTCCGGTGTAGAATCACTATCATACTCCTGCTCATATACTGACTCGGTCTCTGACATGTCTTTAGAAACAAGATAGCTGGAAGATATATATGCTGATGTATAACTGTGTGCAAAATTGACTGTAAACTATTTCTTTTGCTCTAAAAATGTTGTGACCAAGGGGACACAAATGTACAAGGGAATATTAGGAAAGGGAAAACATTAGAGAAATGGGGAACATGGGAATAAAACAAGGAATTTAGAGAATGGAAGGGACATGGAAATCTTGGATTTTTAGGGTTTTGGAATGAGGTAGGGATCATGTGTTTGTAATAGAAGTGAGGGATTAGGATTTGAGAGAGGATAGTGTAGGGTTTATGAGGGAATTATTGGGGAAAATAATGGTGAATATAGGGGATGGGAAACAAAAGGAAGTAGGAAAAAATGATAACCTTGGTAACATTTAGCTTTTGAAACCCTTCAACAATTTTTGCATTCAAATTCTTACAGCAATTTAGTGGACAAAGGAGGGTTTTCCACTTGGTTTTCTAGGGCAAACATATCATAAATCCTTTACATTAACCATTCAAAAACCAAGAATAAGCCATGGATATAAGCCTACCTGTGAATTTGTGCTTGAGAGGAGGCGTTTTGGTGTTTTTCTGGACCAAGTTTGGGCTTAAACCCCAGTGCGCCACGCGCCTCACCCAACGCGCCGCGCACGTGCAATTTTCCATTGTGCTTTGTTGCCTGATGCGCCGCGCGCCGTGGAAATGCTCCAATTTGCATACAAATTCACAAGATCGCTTTGGAACGATGCTCTTCACTCTTGGAAGGTGGAATGGGTTGCAAATGATGTGAAATATCTTCATATAGACTCCCTTTTGATTTTTTCTTGGTCCATAACCCATTTTCTTATGTTTTGTCGTTGACACTTTTTCAAAATTAATAGACTCTGACCTTTTTGGTTTCCTCCTTAAATTTGGTTGAAATAATGATTTTCTTTGATAATTTTTCTGTAGGGATAGTTGCGATATGCTCTGGCAAAGGAGACCAAGGCTGCGCTTGGACGTTTCAAGGATTGAAATTTTTGAAATTTTTTTACAAAAATGAGATGACGACTTATCTTCAAAACAGAGTTTTGAAGAGAAGTCATACTTTATCTGTACAATGATGAAAATTATTGAAGTGACTATCTATCAAAGACATCCCTCTGGCCTGCTGGTCTTTTTGGACTTTGCAACACAAAATGACCCAACCCTAGACCTAAGACCTAAAATTTTGAACTAATGACCTTTGAAGCTTTATGACTAGATCTGAACCAGCAGTGCCATGCACGAGGGGAATGAGTGACACAAACCATTCCGTCAGAGTTATGGCATGCCTAACAAAATGCAACTGATCAAAACTGATGGGACACCTAAACATGAAATGCAGAAAGAGCTTTGATCTCTGATGGAGGGATAACTAGACCGAATCTAACATTGGCTCCAATGGGGATGGTAGCTCCTTGGAAATGCCAAGAACCGTAGATATCTGTAAGAGCTAGATAGTGCCTTCATCCATTGGGCGATGGAGTCATTATTCCAACACAAAATCTTGAGAATTTGACTAAAAAACCAAAAACCGCTTTGACCAAACTAGACTCGAAACTAAAAGATTGAGACAACTGACTTGACAAACTTAAATTAACTAACCTCCATTTTTAGAATTATAGCCTTCACCTCGGGCCCCAAATTGAAGATGATAAGTTAGTTTACATGTGCGATAGAACAAAAGTAAAATGATATGTACAATGATGATGAAATGAGCAGAAAATACTCAGAAGTAGTATCTCTTTAACAACCGACCATTAATCGGCCCTCCAGGACATTCATCTCCATTCATTTCTTTGAGAAGGAAAGCGTTTTGGCCACGATATGCTGCAATCTTGTAAGGACCTTTCCATAAATTTTCAAATTTCCCGTGCTTTCCCTTGTCTTCATGTTGAGAATCCCACCTCAAAACTACCTCATCTAGCTAAAATGTGTCCGCTTTTGCTTTCCGGTCATAAATCTTTTTGATGCGCTCCTGCAACTTGCAAGTGTTTTGAAATACCTCCTCCCATGTTTGCTGTAAATGAATCATCTGATTAATCCTTCTCTGCATAGGATCTTCCTCACTACCAGCTTCTTGAAGCAATTTGACTACCGGGACAACGAGGGAAGTAGGAAAAACCGTGTCTGTTCCGTATACCAACTCGAAAGGAGACATGCCAATAGACTTTTTCTGACTCACCCTATCAACCCATATTGCATTTACTAACTTCTTGTGCCAACCCTTTTTATTGATTTCCAACAATTTCTTAATGATATTAACCTAAGATTTATTAGATGACTCCGCCAATCCGTTTCCTTGAGGATGGTATGCGGTTGAATGTCCTAAGCTAATATTGTACTTATAGAAAAACTAAACCATCCTTTTTGACTTAAATGCTGCTACATTATCTGTGATTAACTTACTTGGACATCCAAAACGTGACAAAACGTTGGTTTCAAGAAAAGAGATAATTACTGCATCCGTAGCTTGTCGAGTAGGAATCGCTTCAATCCATTTTGTGAAGTAGTCTGTGGCTGTCAATATCCATCGATGTTGTCCTAATGATGCCGGATGAATTTCCCCGATGAAATCCAATCCCCACTATTTAAAAGGTGCACTGACTTCAATTGGTTTGAGAGGCAAAGGCTGGAGTTTCTGCTTCCCTTCAAAAATTTGGCATTCGTGACAATTTTTAACCTTATATACATCTGAAAATAATGAAGGCCAATAATATCCTGCCCTTAGAATCTTGTTTGTTGTGGTTTTCCAAAACAAATGACCTCCACAGTCCCCTCTATGAAAGTCTTCCACAATTCTTTTGGCTTCTTCCTCTACCAAACAATTCAATAACATTCCACGAGGGTCTTTCCAAAAAAATGCTGAATCTAGTATGTAGAATTTTGCAGCTTTCAATTTCAATGTTCTACTTTTGTTTCTAGGCATTCTGGGAGGTGAAGACAAATGTTGAAGTACATATAAAATTTCAGCGTACCAAGGAGAGGAAAGAAACATTTCAGATACATGAACGGATGAATTCTCCTCATCTTCATCGGACATGGCAGCATTCAAATTTATGTCTAGAACTTGCAAATTCGTTTCAGCCATTAACTTGGCAAGTCCTTGACCTTTGATCAGCTTGGTTGGTTTAATATGTACATCATATTCTAACAACGCAGCAATCCACTTACCCCGCCTGCCTTCTGGATCTGCCTGTACTAAAATATCTTTAACTGTTGCATTAGGAACATAAGCTAGAATATGGGAATGCAATATATACACACGGAAATCTTTCAAGGCCTTTACAAGCATGAGTGTTTGCTTCTCAATGATGTTATATTTCAATGCTCCATCTCTTATAATCCGACTGAAAAAAGCAATGGGCTTCTCAACTCCTTCCCTCTTCTGCATTAATACAGCTGCCAAAGTGTGCTCAAAAGCAAATGAGAATAAAATAAAATCCTGCGTGTAGTTTGGGCTGATCAAAATAGGAGCTGAAGAAAGAGCTAACTTCACTAAATTGAATGACTTTACTGCCTCTTCGGTCCACTTTACTTGACTGTTCTTTTTCAGCATGCTCGTGATTTCTCTAATATGCTCCGCTAGATTTGGAATGAAGCGACGAAGAAAATTCAGTTTACCATTAAAGGATTGTATTTCTTTCTTATTCTGAGGCTGTTCAATTTGCTGAATGGCTTCAACACGTGCAGGGTCAACACGGATGCCATCTTTAGATATGATGTGGCCAAGAAGTTTGCCCTCATCCATGGAAAAAAGACTCTTTTTCGGATTCATCGAAATGCCATATTATCTGTGTTTTTGGCAAAGGAAAGATCAGGGTCTTGCAGCACTATCTGGGATTCATGTGGCTTTATGTGTTGATGGTGTGTTTCTTTAAGTACTTGTAAGTTGTTTATGTGTACCGCTTTCCTTCTTTAATCTTCTGCAATTGAACAAATGAAGTGTTAAGGTAGAATCCATAAATTTGCTATGCTCTGCCTTTAAATTTGTTTAATTTTCCATGTTTTCATCTGTTTAGGGAGAATCCTTGAAAGTTTATTGCTCTCCTTAACCTCTCACCAGTCAGATCTATCCATTCAATCACTTTAAAGGCATCAAAACAATCGCCTATATTTCCCCAAGTATACCTCTGCAAAAGTTGTGCCTCATCCCCGCACCCAAAATTGCCTTTCGCTTGAATTCAACAAAACCTCAAAAAATCAATTTCAAAATCCTTGTACTTCATACCTAGCCTAAAATTAGTCATCAATTCAGTCATCTCGACCTCATTGATTACCTTTTGCTGAGATTTACTTGGAGAGGGCCCTCTCCTGTCCCCATAGGGCTAGCTACGAGGCTGAGCGTGGTTTGATGTAGCCTTGAGTTTTACCTTATTTCAGCCTAAGGTAGATTTGAGCGCTAACACATCTTACCGTTCTCTTTTCATCTCGATCCCTTACCATGGCTCCCCTACTTTTCGTGTTCACATGAGATAAATATGGTTTTCATGTTTGCATGAGACAAATATGAGGAAGGGGGTATTAGTTGTGAGCATGTAAAATATACATGAGAGATGTACGAGGAATGAGAGTCATGAATAATCATATTCACCCAAAATAAAAGGCGAATGTGTTCACACATATAAAGTGTGAAGACTTCTCTTACACCATGAATGTGGTATTTCATTTTATGCACCAAATCCAATGATTGTAATTGAATAAAATACACCAATATATGCATTATTGGATGTATATGTGAAAATACCAATGATGCATATAATACCAAGACAATCCAACAAATGCACCATACCTTGATACATAAATATCACAACTAAGTTATCCATCCTCATAAAAATTCAATTCATAGAAAAACATGTTGTTGTAATTGTAGTGTTATTAAATATACAGGGATGAATAAATATGGCTCTCGCAAAAACATGGTATATTTTTAAATGAATTTTGTTCGAGGATAAAACATTTATTGTTTGAAATATAAATCAATACTTAAATATACTTTCCCACTTAGCATGGCATGTTGTTGTTCTTAGTGTGGTCCCTAGATGAAAAATGTGGGATTTGGGTGGAACACACTATCAATTCCCTTGATTTAGAAAACCAACGCTTTCATTAGTCCATAGTGTATGAACATTTTGTAGAAATGTCTAATGGGAAGTGAAGTGAGAAAAAGATTTGGACCTTTGGTCTAGTATATGTGGATTATATTGTAGAGGTACTTAATTATAGAGAAACTATCCCTTTGTGTATGAGTCATTTTGTTGTCACAAACATGATTATTTAAATTGAAGAAGAATCGTAGTTTCTCATCTTGCTCAAACTTGATAACTTCAAAAAGCTATTGCAATTACGAAAATCAAATTGATAATTTAAGCTAACAATTGTGGATTTAATTTATTCATTCTCGAGGTTGTAAATTTGCATTAGTGAACCATTGGAGCATTCAACCCTGAAAGACTATTAGAAAAGACAAATATAGGAGCTTTCTTAGATGGAAAATCCTTACTGGGAAATAATCTAGATAATCTTTAGGGTGGTATGTAAATAATCCACAATGAAGTTTGAAAGACATGTGACTTATATTGTTTATTGTATACTTAATATTGGAAATTATGAAAATTTACTAGGGAAAGATTGAATGAGATATCAAACCAACTCATAAAATTACCCAAAACTAGGAAATTTTATATCTATTCATATTTAATAATATAATTTGGATTTTAGTAACTAATTTCTAGGGTTCCTTTTAGAAGAAAACATATACCTAAATGTTGATTTAATTCAACTCTAGTACCCAACTTTGTGGAGCCACAATTCCTTTCACCATCTAATAGAATTCAAGTTTCTTTTGTATGAGGAATGAGTACAATGCTCATCAATCATGACTAGATTGGATTTATTTGGAAGATAGAAGTTTTTTCAAGGGAAAATGTGCTTTTTCATATGTTAATAAGTACACTACAACATCGACTTATGGATTTGAAGGAAAACATAGAATGTTGTAAATGTTTGTCTAGTATGAGTATTTCCTATTATAGTTATACATGTAGAATCTCAAATGGGCTTGTCTTATTACTAATGAGAAAATAAAAAATTTATCCATATGCGATTTGAATTTTGGCATTTGATATTGACATACATAGAACATTTAATGGATATTTTTCATGAAATCGGTTGTTTACAATTATAGGAACTAATGAGAAACCAAGGTTTGACCCTGATGACATTTTTAAAATACCATGATTTTTTATTATTATTATGGTAGTAGATTCCCAATATCTACTACTATTAATGTCGTGGAATACAATCAAAGGGAAAAAAGAGAATGTAATTTAAAAATGTAAATTTAGATGATGACAAACTTGGACAATTTTAGTATAACCCATGATTTTGAACATTGGAAACCATGGTTGAGTTGAATTCATTATATGATAAGAGTGATGAAATTCACTATGATAGATAAAATACAAGTTTCAATATAATTCTTTACATATTTTTTTTTCATAATGAATGCATGGTGGTGGAGGGTAGGGGCGTGTTATGACTCACACTAGACAATAAGAGTGATACAAGTCATTATGGGAGGATAAAGCACAAGTTGCAAGATGATTATTTTCATATTATTTCTAATGAGGAATGCAAAAAAAGGAATCCATGTTAAGGCTTACATAAGATACAGTCAAATTTGATATATCCCTAAACCCAAATATTTTGAAAAGGTTGAAGATAGAAATTTCAATTTTTACACACTACAAGTAGTTCCAAAAGTAGTAATAGTAGTTCAGGAAATGGTGATGGAGTTGATGACCCTAAGAACTCTAAACAAGCTAAGGAGTATGTAGTAATCACTTATTCCAAGAAGAATAGGTCCATTCCTAGTAAATGTGTTAAATGTTTGGGTAGTTTTGTAGACAAATATAAGCAATGTAAGAATTCAAATAAAATGAAACAAACCTAGATTTGAGTAAGATGCATCCATAAATTATAGTTTTCGTTTAATTTAATGAATATAATAAGGAAAATAATGTTGTGGAAGAAGATATCAATAATGTAAGATAAATAAACTACCCTACACCATGCCAATTCATGGGGGCTTCACTGGGGGAGCAATACCATACCACATGCATTCATATTAGGGGGTATATATTGAGGAAAAAATGACATAATATATTGAGCATATAATAAGGGGTAAAGGGATTTTATATTGGAAGGTATAGAAAATGGAGCTCAAAGTTAATGAAAAAATATAAAGGGGTCTAAACAATATTAATGAAAAAATGGATACCTACAATATCTAGTGAAAGTAGGGGGTTTTTAAATTGAGAAGTTGTATTGGGTTCGCATTGGTAGGGGGTTAAACACTGTGATTTTAAGAGTTATTTTCCAATATGTATTTTGTTAGGTCCCTATAATACTAGTGTATTCCCTCATTGTTATTGTCAGTGTGGCCCCCTTATTTTTATTGTTGTGCCCATGTGGTCCCCATATTGTTACTATTGTACCTCATAGAAGCCCACTATTGTTAATATTGTACCCTTATATTATTATTGTTATGTTGGCTCTGATTATATTGTGACCCCTTAGACTCCTATATATATATATATAAAGGAGGTTTTTTCATTTGAATCATCCAAGAATTGTTCATTTATGTAATGTAAAGGAGGTTTCCCCCTCGAAGAGGATAATTTTTAAGTCATCGATCTATCTATTTTTGAGCTAGTTGCATAACATTTGGTATCAGAGCTTTGGATTTTAGGGTTTCGCTGCTTCAAATAGGCTATCATGGAATTTTCACTATAACGTTTTTCTATGAAGCTTTAGAAGTTGAAATTAAAATCTTGTAGATTCAAAATCTTGGTGAACCTCGTGTACAAATTTCAGATCTTGTCTCGCTATATTTTAAGATATATGATCTGAGGAAGTTAGGGTTTTTGTAGGCTCCGAAATTCCATCTTGAACAGGCGACCTTGGGAAAATAATCATAACTTTATCTTGGAGAATAGGATTTAAATTTCGTAAAAAGGGACAGAAAGAGGACGAACTGTAGTTTCTTGGGTATCATTTTCAGGAACAAAGGTCAAAACAATGACACATGGAACTCCATACCAATTTTCTCTACTAAACCAATCTATAATCAGGTCATTGTGTGAGATTGGGCATACCGCTTTCTTGAAGAATCCAATCTCGATCAGAATTGTGGGGTTGGAAAGAGGACTCAGAGGGCTGCCATAGGACAAAATTTAAAAACTTGGAGATATGAAATGACAGAGTTACAATTCTTTCCAGGTCGAGCTCCTAAAAGTAAGAAAAAATTGTGTATTAAAAAAAAAATTGCATAACTTTTGTTTAAAAAATGAGTTTGAAGTGATTTAAAGGGCATAGTGAAGCATATATATCATTGTTTGATTTCAAAATGACTTGAAGAAAGCAAATGAAAACACCTAGTAAAAGGTTATATCAAAATTACGAGACTAAGTGCAACAATTTTTTCTAAGATGGAAGCTAAGATGGATAGTTTGAAGAATAGCTTAAAATTAGACATGGAAGGTTTGAAGAATGGCATGAAAGTTATTATGGATGGTATAGAAGCAAAAATGAAAGGCAACATGGAAGATTTGAAGAATCGTTTAAAATCATACGTGGAAGGTTTGACAAAGTTGCTACAAGAAATGCTTCCTAATGGTGAAAAGGTATTAGATGAAACTCATGATGAGAACAAAAGAAATGTTAATAATGATTTCATAGACTCTAACATTGGATTGAAGACCCACCATATTCCATATATTGATATGAGAAAGTTTGATGACAATGATCCGGTAACATGGATACTACAAATGGAGCAATATTGATCTTCATAATATGCAACACACACAAAAGGTACGCATTGCAACTTTATATTTAGAACCCAATTAGTTTGTATGGTATCGATGAATTTTTTCTCGTAAACCACTTGTCACTTGGTCAATTTTTATAGAGGAAATGATAGCCGATTATGAGGATACAAAGAGCAACACCTTCTTTAGTGAATTAATAAATCTAAAAAAAAAGGTTCAGTGGCAAAGAACATTGAGGACTTCCAAAAATTGAATATAGGCGTAAATGATATTCCATAGGAGCATAAGATTGATGTCTTCATAGAGACTTTAAAGGATAACATCCAACTGTTGGCATTATGATACATATGTTGTACTTGATGGCAACCCACTCATCTTAGATGATAACTTATAGTGCAGCAAAGTTATTTTCTGGTTCCGCAGGTGCACAAATCAAAAGATGCGGTCATCGGCAGGTTGCGTAAGAGAACTGTTGAAAAGGTGCAGATATGTTCGCAGGTCTCCCACACAAAAGGTGCGGACCTAAAGTTCACGCACTTTCATGCAGAGAAAAGTTCACGCACTTTCATGCAGAGAAAAGCGCATGCATGTGGGAAATCTTATGGTTGGTTCATGGTATTAGTCAGACAGTTTTTGTTCACGCACTTTCATGCAGAGAAAAGTTCACGCACTTTCATGCAGAGAAAAGTGCACGCACGTGGGAAATCTTATGGTTGGTTCATGGTATTAGTTAGACAGTTTTTGATCCTAAGGTTTTGGTCCATGGTATTGCATCCAAAAGAGTTGAACCCAAGTATTGGGTCCTTGGTATTGTTTCTCAATAGTTTTGGTCCATGGTTTTGAGTGAGGCCTAGCCTATAAAAAGGAAAGGAGATCATTTGGCTGAGCACAGTTGAGTTGAAAATCTTAAAAAGAGCAAGATCTGAATTTCTGATAATCGGTTGGTGACACATAGTTGAATCTGAATCAAGGAGAAACCGGAGCATTATAAGTCAGATCTACTGAAGAGTTGGGATCCCTTTGACGCATGAACAGATCTGTGATTTTGAAATTCTGGGGTATGGTTGAGAACTGATAAACTGTCTAAATCTGGAGGTGCGTAGGAGAGGCAACGACGCAGTGTGGAGGTGCGCAGCACCAGAGAAGAAGCAGGTGTGAAGGTGCATAGAACCAGAGACAGTGCAGGTGTGGAGTTGCGCAGACTCGTCACAGCAGAAGTGCGGATATCCGCAGGTTTCCTTCGGTGAAGTTGCAGACCTTTCCTGAAATATATTTTAGCTGTATTTTATCTGTTTCTGCAGAGATCTGGGTTTAAATTGGTGTCTAGTTACTGGTGTTATTTTCTGGTTACTGCATTTTGAGAAGTCATTTGTTTAAAGGAGATTGGGTGATGCACATGTACTTGATGTTTTGGATCCAGTTTGAAAATTTATGAAATTTGGTCCCTGGAAGAGAGAGAAGGTAGTAGCCTTCTATAGGTTAGCACCTACGTACTAGTATCTTAGCTAGTACAAGAGCTAAGGGGGTTGTAGCTCCCTTCCAGGAGAA
>APFE031685332.1:89166-158286 GCA_000404065.3 Pinus taeda | reverse complement strand
CCTTCAATGGGGTGCTGGAAGATTCAGAGGTAAGTTACCTTTCAAATGCTTTGCTTGTGGAAGAGTCGGTCACTATGCTGCCAAGTGTCCTCATAAAGATAAGCTTGACAAATGTAAGGAACCTGTTAAATGGAACAAGAAACAGAATGTAAATAAGAAAAGCTATTACACTCATGAAGATAGTGATGGACTTTCAAATAGTGATGAAGATGAATGAGGTAATAATTATAGACTTTTAATGGCTTTTGAAGATGATTATTTCATGGATGCTATAGATGAAGAAGGTCTTTATGAAGAGATTTCTAAACTCAAAATTTGTTTAGAAGAGAAAAATATGATTATTGATACTCTGCAATTTCAACTGGATGAAAGGGAAAAACATCATGAAAAGTTAGAATGTGAAAATGTGGGACTTAGAAAAGAGATGAGAAAACAAAAGCTCTTAATCTTAGATTTGTTAAAGGATCTGAAACTCTAGATGAGATTATCAATGTGCAGCGTTCTCCCCTAATCAAGATAGGTCTGGGATATAATGAAGAAACATCTCAAGCGCAGAAACCATCCACCTCCAAAAGTTATCTTGATGCAGCAAGGAGGAGTGAGCAAAGGCCCAATGGAGATCACCAGGTAAATCAGGGACAATTTACCTCAAGAATAAACAAATACTACCAGGTAAATTAGGGGCAATCCACCTTAAGGATGAACAGAAGCTACAACCAGCCACAGGTAAAATCTTCTCAATTTGCCTCAGGAATGGATGGCAGTAGAAACTACAATTGTTTGGTCGGTAGATTTGATAATCGCAAGAGTTTATTCAATGGCCAATGCTTCTCTTGTCATAACTTTGGTCACAAAGCAGCTCAATGTGTTGCCTATAAGACAATCATGACTAGAGAAGCTCAAAAAACGAAGAAGCATGACTGGAATCACAAAAGGACCTACAATAACTTTTCTGCCCTTGAAAACGAAATTGAATGTTCTATTTGTAATAACTTCGGTCATGAAGATTCTGAATGCAGGAGCAGGTTTCGGCAAACAACTCAAAAGGAACAAGCCTCAAGTACCAAAACATGGAGAATGAAAGAACTGCAACCAGAAATATGTGGTATAGCCTTATATGCGGAAGGGCAGGAAAATCAATGGTACATCGACAATGGATGTTCAAAACATATGACGGGTGATAACGAAAAACTTCAGTCATATAGTGCCTTAGAAAAGGAGAAGAGGGTCTCATTTGGAAATGACACCCCTGTGCTCATAAAAGGTAAAGGTTTTGTTCTATTGAAAGAAAAGGTCAAAGCTGGAAATGTTATGTATGTTGATGGCTTAAAGCATAATCTATTGAGTGACAGTCAGATGTGCGATCAAGGAACTGAGGTAATATTTCGATCAAATGGATGTAGTGTTCGTGATCTTGATACAGGAGAAACAATGATCAAAGGCATAAGAACTCAAAATAATTTATACATATTCAAAGACATCAATGCTATCTAAGCAAGAATGATGAACACTGGCTATGGCACCAGAGATTGGGGCACCTAAGCTTCTCTCAAATAAGGAAAGCATGCAAATACCAGGCAGTTCGTGGTCTTCCAGACATCAGAATTCCAGACAATATAATATGCAAATCATGTCAGTTTGGTAAGCAAACCAGAACTAACTTCCCTGAGAAGGAAGGATCAGCTAGCAGGCCACTTGAACTTGTCCATACTAATGTATGTGGTCCATCTAGGAAACGTTCACCTCGGGGAGAAGAATACTTTATATTATTCATTGATGACTTTTCCAGGATGTGTTGGATAGGACTTATGAAGCACAAAGACGAAGCCTTCGAAAAATTCAAATCTTTCAAAGCCTTGGTTGAAAATGAATCAGATCACAAAATTAAATGCCTCAGGTCTGATAGAGGTGGGGAGTTCACATCAAATGAATTTTTCGATTTTTGTGAAGAACATGGAATAAGAAGAGAATTCTCTACTGCAAGGATTGCTCAGCAAAATGGAGTAGTGGAAAGAATGAATAGAACAATTCAACAAATGGCTCGTGCTATGTTGGATGAATCTGGAACTCCCGCAACCTTCTGGGGCGAAGCTGCATTTGTTGCAGTTGTTATTCTCAACAAGATAAATGTCCGGGTGAACAACACTCAGACTCCTCACGAATTATGGTATGGTGAGACTCCTTCAGTTAAATATTTCAAAAATTTTGGGAGTAAATGCTACATCAAAAATACTGATGAAAATCTTGGCAAGTTTGAACCTAGAGCAGATGAAGGCATTCTTCTCGGTTACTCTCCCCACAGCAAATCATACAAGTGTTACAATAAAAGGCTTGGAAAAATTGTTGAAAGTATTGATGTAGTGGTTGATGAAGATGAAAACACCCCTAGGCAGGTAAGATCTGAAGATTTTGAAGATAAAGAGGACTATCCATCTACATCAAATCATATTCATGATGAAGAAGAAGAGACCTATGAGGCACCAGAAGAACAAAAAAGGATAGAAGAAAAGACTCCATCTAGGTACATTCAGAAGAATCATCCAGAATCTCAGAGTTTGGGGTAGAAAGAGGCTGGTATACAAACAAGAAGAACAATAGCAGAAGCTTTAAGCTATTTGGCATTACTCTCCTCCACTGAGCCACAAAATGTAAAAGAGGCACGCAAAGAGGAATGCTGGGTCAAGGCTATGGATGATGAACTTGAGCAAATTGAAAAGAACAACACTTGGGAGTTGGTCCCTAGACCAAAAGATAAGAATGTCATAGGGACAAGATGGATATTCAAAAAAAAGTTGAATGAAAATGGGGAAGTTGTTAGAAATAAGGCCAAACTTGTTTGTAAAGGGTATGCTCAACAAGAAGGAATAGACTTTGAAGAAACTTTTGCTCCCGTTGCTAGACTTGAGGCCATCAGAATGTTCCTTGCTCTCTCTAGCTTTCAGAAATTCAAAGTATTTCAAATGGATGTGAAATCTGCCTTTCTGAATGGAGACTTAGAAGAAGAAGTGTACATTGAGCAACCAGATGGATTCATTCTTGGAAATGATCCAAAACTTGTATGAAAACCTAAGAAGGCTCTCTATGGTCTTAAACGGGCTCCAAGGGCTTGGTACTATCGTTTGGACAAATACCTTCATTAAGAAGGTTTTCAAAAGTATCAGCAGATAACAATCTTTATATAAAAATTGAAAATGACAAATTGCTAATACTTGTTGTGTATGTTGATAATATCATATTTGGCAGCAATGAAGAAGCTATGAGTCAAAATTTTGCCTTGGTGATGTAGAAAGAATTTGAAATGTCCATGATTGGTGAGCTGACATATTTTCTTGGTTTACAAATCCAACAAAATGAAGGCGGTATATTCTTATCTCAAACCAAGTACCTCAAGAAGATCTTGAAGAAATATGGGATGGAGGATTCAAAACCTGTATGTACCCCGATGGTCACAGGATGTAGCCTCAGTGCAAATGATGAATCAACAGCAGTGCATCAACCAACCTATAGGTCCATGATTGGAAGTCTTCTCTATTTAAGAGGTACCTGACCAGACATCATGCATGCAGTAGGAATGGTTGGAAGATTTCAGGCAAATCCTAAGAAATTCATCTTCAGATAGTAAAGATAATTTTCAAGTATCTTCAAGGAACTCAAAATTATGGCCTATGGTATCCTAGAGATGTGGATCTCACTCTTCATGCTTATACAGATGCAGATTGGGCTGGAAGCATGGATGATAGAAAAAGCACTAGTGGTGGTGCATTATTTATGGGTTCCAGATTAGTATCTTGGTTCAGCAAGAAACATAGTTCGATTGCTTTATCTACAGCTGAAGCAGAATATGTGGCTGCTGCATCTTGTTGCACTCAACTCCTTTGGATGATGCAAACTTTGCAGGATTTTCAAATCACTTGTACTCCACCTATATCCATATTATGTGATAATACAAGTGCAATCAACATTTCAAAGAACCCAGTCATGCATTCAAAGACCAAGCACATACCAATCAAGTATCATTTTCTCCGGGAACAAGTGCTAGAACAAAAGGTCAAATTGGAGTATGTTCCCTCCAAGGAACAAGTTGCTGATATACTCACCAAACCATTGCCCAGGGAGACATTTGAATACCTCAGACAGAAGTTGGGGGTTGTTGATGCATCATCCTACTGTTGAATCTTGTTTGTTATATGCAGGTGGATACATGTACATTTGCCGGTCTATGTGGGTCGAATGGGTCTATCAGAGATCACCTGGCACAGGTTCAGGGGGAGCATATATTCTTCTAATGATGCATTGTTGAAATTATCTTAGAAGTCCTTGGTTTGATTTCTCAAGAGTTTTATGGTGGAGTAGATCAATGTGCGTTGGTCTGAAGGATGATTCTGCTGATGATAGTTGTTCTTGTCTCTATGTCATGTACTTCTTTTCATATCGAGGTCATGTAACGACCTATTTTGGTTTCCCCACTATGCCTAGGATGAATGATTTTTGTTTATCTTGTGTATTCCCACTTGGATGGGAGATTGATGTATGTATGAGTCTTGATGATAGGAAGGTTACTTATGATGTATGGAGTCATGTTCTTTTTTGTAGAACATATTTTTGCAGACAACATTTCAGCACAGAGCATATACAAAGGGGGAGCTCGTTCAGAGTTTTCAGTAGGTACTCAGGGGGAGTATGGTAGTCCGCCCCTTTGCCCTTGATGTCAAATGGGGAGAGTGATTGGTTTTTGTTGCCATCAAGTCCAAAGGGGGAGATTGTTGGCATTATGATACATATGTTGTACTTGATAGAAACACACTCATCTCAGATGATAAATTATAGTGCAGCAAATTTATTTTCTGGTTCCATAGGTGCATAGATCAAAATATGCGGTCGTCGGCAGGTTACGTAGGAGAACCGTTGAAAAGGTGCGGATATGTTTGCAGGTCTCCCGCACAAAAGGTACGAACCTAAAGTTCACGCACTTTCATGCAGAGAAAAGTTTGCCCACTTTCATGCAGAGAAAAGTGCACACACGTGGGAAATTTTATGGTTGGTTCATGGTATTAGTCAGATAGTTTTTGTTCACGCACTTTCATGCAGAGAAAAGTTCACGCACTTTCATTCAGAGAAAAGCGCACACACGTGGGAAATCTTATGGTTGGTTCATGGTATTAGTCAGACAGTTTTTGATCCTATGGTTTTGGTCCGTGGTATTACATCCAAAAGAGTAGAACCCAAGTATTGGGGCCTTGGTATTGTTTCTTAATGGTTTTGGTCCATGGTTTTGAGTGAGGCCTAGCCTATAAAAAGGAAAGGAGATCATTTGGCTGAGCACAGTTGAGTTGAAAATCTTAAGAAGAGCAAGATCTGAATTTCTGATAATCGGTAGGTGAGACATAGTTGAATCTGAATCAAGGAGAAACCGAAGCATTATAAGTCAGATCTACTGAAGAGTTGGGATCCCTTTGACGCATGAACAGATCTGTGATTTTGAAAGTCTGGGGTATGGTTGAGAACTGATAAACTGTCTAAATCTGGAGGTGCACAAGAGCGGCAATGGCGCAGTGCGGAGGTGCGCAGCACCAGAGAAGAAGCAGGTGCGAAGGTGCACAGAACCAGAGAAGAAGCAGGTGCGGAGGTGTGCAGTTGAATTGGTGGAGCAGGTGCGGAGGTGCCCTGAACAGTAGACAGTGCAGGTGCAGAGTTGCGCAGACTCGTCACGGCAGAAGTGCGGATATCTGCAGGTTTCCTTCGGTGAAGTTGTAGACCTTTCCTGAAATATATTTTAGCTGTCTTTTATCTGTTTCTGCAGAGATCTGGGTTTAAATTGGTGTCTGGTTACTGGTGTTATTTTCTGGTTACTGCATTTTGAGAAGTCATTTGTTTAAAGGAGATTGGGTGATGCACATGTACTTGATGTTTTGGATCCAGTTTGAAAATTTATGAAACGTGGTCCCTGGAAGAAAGAGAAGGTAGTAGCACTCTGTAGGTCAACACCTACATACTAGTATCTTAGCTAGTACAAGAGCTAAGGGGGTTGTAGCTCCCTTCCAGGAGAAGCTGGAAAATGAGAGAGGGTTGTAGTTCTCTGCAGGTTGCAGCTTGCGTACTGGCAAAGGACTGCACCAGTACAAAATCATTGTAAAAAGAAGTTTCTAATTGAAAGAAGATAGAGACATATTGCAGCAGGTGGTTTTCACCCACATTGGGTTTCCACCTTATATCTGGTGTTCTTTGGTGTGACTATCTATGTTTCTTGTTCCTGTTTATTATTATATGGTTCTAAAATACAGATTAATAGTTAACATCTAAAGAATAAATTACATTAAAATCTGGAAGGTATATACAAGTTTCATTAGTCAGATCTGCAAGTGTTTATTGGAAAAGATCTAATAATACTGATTCACCCCCCGCCCCCCCTCAGTATTATTTCCAACACCAATAGGAGGTTCACCTTTGGGAACCTGATTCATTGGAGAAGACAATCAGGTTGGCAAGAAAATATGAAAGAAAAATTATGACAACAAGGAAGCTTACTGCTCACAACAATAAAGATGGAAGTGTTGTTGCTTCTAGCCTACCACAACCTGCAAGGTTGACAGCATAACAATTGGAAGAAAAAATGGAAAAAGGGCTTTGTTACAGTTGTGATAGAAAATACACTAAAGGTCATAAGTGTCCAGAGAAGAAATTCATTTAGATAGATTTGGAAGAGGAGGAAGAAAATGAAAAAGAAACGTCAAAAGAAGAGGAAAAACACTAGGAACCAACCCTAGAGAAAGAAGAAATGAATATGACAATATCTTGTAATGCATTGACAGGAATTACCACTCCTCAAACTCTTAAGATAGAAGGACATATAAAGAAGAAAAAGGTAATAGTGTTGATTGATTTGGGTAGTACCCATAATTTTATTAATTGTAACATAGCCAAGGAATTGAATTGCTTCCTATATCCAACACCAAAGTGTCAAGTGATTGTTGCAAATGAAAGAACCATAAATTGTTCCGGAAAGTGCCATAATATCAAGCTATCCATGGGAGAATATGTATTGAATAGTCCAATACTTTCCATTCCAATGGGTGGTGCTGATGTTTTACTAGAATTCCAATGGTTACAATCTTTGGGTACGATAGCTTTTAATTTTCAAGAAATTTTCTTGAATTTTTTTTTGGGAAGGAAAGGAAGTTGAATTAAGGGTTATTGCAGGGAAACCAAGAAAGATAATCAGCTCTAATGTCATGACAAATATTCTAAAGAAAGAACAAAGGGATGTAATTGCACAATTATGTTCACTAGAGGTTCAAACATCGAAATCATATATTTCTCTTGATCTCCAAAAAGTCTTGGACATTCATTCTAAGGTTCAAGCACTGGAAGATCACATCAAGCATCAACAAAAAATTCTCCAACTCTTAAAGGATAACCTCACTTTGGCACATAATATAATGAAACAACAGGGAGATCAATATCGCAATGAAGAAATTTTTGATGTAGGTGACTAGGTATTTTTACGACTACAATTTTACAAACAAATGTCCCTCAAGCAAGCTAAGAAGGATAATAAATTATCACCAAAGTATTATGGTCCTTACAAGGTGTTGCAAAAGATTTGTATTATGGCATAAAAATTGGAGCTTCTTGCATCTTCTCGAGTGCACCCAGTTTTCCATGTTTCATGCTTAAAGAAGGTTATAGGTGATAAGCTCTTGGTTAAAGTAATATTTCCAGAACTTGATGAGGAAGGGAAAATCATATTGGAAGCTAAAGTAGTCACGGAAAAAATAACTCGACAACTATGAAATTGATCAATTTCAGAGTATCTCATCAAGTGGAAGGACTTACCCATTGAAGATTCCCCATGGGAGGATGAGAATTTTATACAGAAGCATCCAAAACTACTCAAGTGTTGAGGACAACACTTTTTTAAAGGAGAGGGGCATGTTAGGTTCGTATAATACTAGTGTATTCCCTCATTGTTATTGGCAGTGTAGCCTCGTTATTGTTATTGTTGTGCCCATGTAGTCCCCATATTTTTATTATTGTGCCCTATAGAAGCCCATTATTGTTATTGTTGTACCCTTACATTATTATTTTTATGTCGGTTTTGATTATATTGTGACCCCTTAGAATCCTATATATAGAAAGGAGGTTTTGTTATTTGAATCATCCAAGAATTGTTAATTTATGTAATGTAAAGGAGGTTTCCCCCTCGAGGAGGATAATTTTTAAGTCATTGATCTATCTATTTGTGAGTTGGTTGCATAACATATTCAAATTAAGGGTATTATTTAGTATGCCACAAAAGCACGTGCTATGTTAGAGGTTCATTGAGTGAAGCCCCCGTGTGTCAATTATAGTAGGAATGAAAATAAATTAGTAGTTTCTAATGTAAAGTTAAAGGGGGAGAGCATGATATAGGAAGCTAAAGTTGAATTTCATTTACTAAATTTAAACACACCTACACTATGAAAATGGACAAATCTAACATAGAGATATTTAGGCATATTATGGATGGCTAATAAAAGAAATAGAAGATTTGTAGAAAATGTTGATATAATTTGAGAACATCCAAAATCCTAAACCCTTCATTGTTGAAGCACTACCTATACAAGGTCCAATTGGCTAAAAAGATACCCATAATATATCAACCAAGGTTCGAGATACTAAGTAATTGATCATAGTAATAAGAAAACTACAAATATTAATTTTATTATAAATCAACATTTGATATATTGTTAATAAGGCTCTTGCTTTAGGGTGTAAGATTACTTTAGTAGAGAAAATATTGCATTATGAAATATGAAATCTCATTATTTCAATGACAAATATGTCCATTTTTTAATGAACAATCTCAAAACCCTAATTCTTATCTAAATAATGAAAGACAATTTTCGATCCTATCAAATATGGCTCAAAATTAGGAGATTCTACAATTATATGCTGATAATATTTACATCATTAATTAAATATTGTGACAACATTAAGAAACAAATATCTAACATATCATTTGATGCTAAAAAAATGGCAAGATTTTCGAAAGGCCCTTCATTAATTGATGACTTACGTGATAACAAAATAGGAGTTTGACATTAAGCTAGCGTGAAATAATATTACATTTGTAGCTAAATTTAACGGTTTACTGAAATTTTAATCATAATAGGTTAGGATATGGATCATTGGTTTCTCCATAAGTAATGTTGAACATAATGCCACTATTCAGTCCATTGCACAGTGCACTATATTATCTAGAAACTGGGTTGGATGACATCAATATTAAATAGGAAACTATTGTGACCCTATTAATGGAATTTGCTAAAATCGAGATTGGTAATCTTAGGTCTAAGTTAGATAATTTCAATGGTACGCAACCATAAACTTGTAGTCAGGACTTCCCGTAAAGTTTCTCTACTAGTTCCAATAACTATAAATGTCATTTTAGAAAATGATTATAAATTTTTGTAAATCGTAGAGTTTTGTTTTCCTCTCCATTATAATCATTTTCCCCTATTAGTTTATTTTCTAATAGTATCCTCACTTTTTGCATTGATACAATAAATGCTTGATTGAACTAACTGATAACTAAAGTGTCCCCTAAGTCTTATTTTCAGGTATTTTTATTTTCTTTTTGGTCCTGCAAACGCCCTGTCCTAGCTTTCACAGAAATACATGTTTCCTTTTCCAAATTTTCCTCAAAATATTGGGAAACAACTTAACTTGGAATTGTATAATACCTCTTAATTTTTTATTGGTTATATGTGTGGGGGTAAAATTTGGTATATTTAGTTAGTTTACCTAATATGTTAGTAGAGAACTAAACATTTCCATAAAAGGGAAAATACCATGCATACTCCTATCTTGGTCAATGTTCTCAATATAAATTTATTTACTCACATAAATAGGAAAAAACAAAAATTCTAAAATATTTTTAAAGGCATTCATGTGGCCCTTTTCCAAATTATCTTTCTCTTTGGTTATTACATCATAGTAATCTACACATTCACTTGGGAGGAATAAGTATAAGGGATAGCCTTCATACTTTTTGCATAATTGTTATTCTCCATATTGTACTTAAAAGTCAAGGAGACATACCACATCATCATATAATCTAACATAAGGTTTTAGTATTGCTAGTATAAATGATAAATTTACAAAAAGAATCTCAAAAAGCCAAATAATATGATAGTTATAAGATCCATGATACAATAATAGACTTTAAAAGAAAAATATTGAACTCAAATTGGGAAATAATGTTGTGAAAGGTAATGTTTGAAATCATAAAGACAAGACAACACATTTGTTACAATAATTCTATTACTACGCGTAAGGCTCAAAGACTCCAATAAAACATTGTTTCATTTAAGTTATATTCAAATTATATTTGAGTACATTTTTTCCTCAAACAAGGAACCAAAAATAACATACAACTTTCAAGATCATATATATATATATATATATATATATATATATATATATATATATATATATATATAGGAATCAACAACTAGGTTTGTCTTGTATTCGTGTAACATGGGGTCAATGCCGACTGCTACCACTAAAACCCCTAGGTGAACTGCCCCCAACACATGATCATGAGTAAGCAACTAGGGATTTGAACACGGGACCTTTGTACACACATTTACTTTAAGTTTCACAGGCTTGCCAAGTGAGCTCCCTTGGGGGGGGCGGGTGGTGGGGTTAAGATCTAATCTATAATTGATGCAACAATTTTTTTATAATAATTTTGAACTAAACATACAAACTATGCTATAAATAGTTTTATAGGTCAAACATTTCAATCAGAAATTATTATTCATGATGGAAACCTAGAGCAACTTAGTTAAGTTATGATTTTAATATTCAAGGTCCAAGTGACGTAGTTCTAATTTAAACTATCTAGATGATGCCTCTTAGAATTAAAGAATAATTAGTCATATAACTATATTGATCTTAGTTTCAAATTTATTAAGTACCAAAAAGAACCAAATCCTTTAAGTTCAAACCCTTTCTCAAGTTTTTCACTCTTAAAAATGTTCACACCTTAAGGGATTTGATCCCTCTCAGTGCCTTATAAATTGAAAGTTAAAATAAATCTAGACAAGTACATAACACAATATAATATCATGTCAATTTTACCTAATTTATAAATTAAGCATAATATGTTGGACATAGTGTTCTTGTTGATGACAACTTATGTCAGTAATGACAAAGGGGATTTCTAAGGAAGAAGTAGCGTCATTCATGAATCTAAGGAAGTAGTATGTTAGTATGACCTCTTGCACACCTTCATCACATTAAACCAAAATTATTTGAATTTTATTGAGTTTTTGTTACAATCATGATGCCAAAATGAATCTATGGATGGTATGGTTAGATAGTCTCTTCGATACCTTTCCAATGATATATCACACTTGGAAAAAATCGTCTCAGATGATAATTTATGATCATTTGAAGTTGGAAGCTGTGATAAGGACCAAAAGCACCAAATTTATTTTAAAATCACCAAATCTATTAAAGATCGCACATGCTAGGGGAGTATTCAAACATTTATAAACTATCAACGACATTAAATGCATGAACACGTGCAATATCTAACACAGCTAAACATTGTGTACCTTTCGACTGATTTGACGATGAGTAACAACGTGTATGGTGAATTATGTGGAGAGATACACAAAATTTAACAAGGAAGGCACCCCCCATACCTTCCACGTGGTTTTCTTTGGCCTAAGGACATGTTGACAAGTGTTAGACATCCAATGGGCATACCAACATCAAATCAAGATGGTAAAATAGTGACACATGATGGCTTGTGAGAGGCTCAAAGGATATGATGTGGCAAGAAATGATGAAATGGAAAGTGATGATGATGTGGTGTGACAAGGATGTCATGCCATTGTGTCATGATGCCACGTGGCATGAAAATATGGCATTTTTAGCCGACCAATAACAATAATTCTTGGTGACACATGGCCCACTTAAAATATGTCACATGGTAGTTATGACATCATGGTGATGTTAGCAATTGGGGTCCTAATGACCCTTAGATCCACATCATTTGACGTGGTCCTAAGGGATTTTATAGGTCAGCTCATTCCCCAAATAAGGCTCTTATCGTGTATATATTGAGGCATGGTTCATGATTTATGAGCATCCGATAAGAGCATGGAGAACAAGGTGAAGGCCTAACCTTTATGACCTGTTTGAGGCATCACAATTTACATGGTTGTAGGGTCGAAACATTGTGGTGAGAGCATTGAGAGCACAATTCTATTGATTTATTCTAGTTGACGTGGAGAGTGATGAGAGCACAATTATTTTGATTAACCTGACATGGAAAATCCAGAGAAAACAATCTCGTTGATTGGTTCTATTGATTGGATTTCTAGTTGAAATGGAGAGAATCAAGAGCACAATTATTTTGATTAGCATGATGTGAAAGCCTCAAAACCACATGCTTGTTGATTGGTTATATTGATTGGCTCATTTTGGTTGACATGGAAAGTGCCAATAGGACAATATTGATTAGTTGTTTTGGTGTGACATGGAGAGTGTCGAGAGCACAATTCTATTGATTGGTTCATTCTAGTGTGACATGGAGAGTGTCGTGACATGGTTTTGTTGATTGGATGTTTTGGTGTGACATGGAGAGTGTCTAGGGCATGATTCCATTGATTGGTTCATTCCAGTTTGACATGGAGAGTGTTGTAATCATGGTTCTATTGATTGGCTCGTTCTAGTATGACGTGGAGAGTTTCTAGAGCACAATTCACTTGGTTGGCCTAACTTGGAGAGCGCTAGGAGCACAAGTTAGTTGGTTTCCTTGACAATGAAAGCATCAAGAGCACACTTTGGTTGGTCACTCTGACGTGGAGAGCACCGAGAGCACAAGTTGGTTGGTTGATCTAACACAAAGAACTTCCAATTGGTTTCTCTGACATGGAACATTTAAATGAATTCGATGCTCGGTCTTGTATGAGTTACGTGTAACATAGTTAGTTTGTGTATAATCACTCACCCATGAATTCAAGGGTTCGAGCCTAGTGGAGGGTTGATTTTTTTATTATTTTCGTTTTTCCGACAAAGAACCATTTTATTTAACATTTAAGCCAACCAGAGGTAATCATTTTGTAGAACAACCACTGGATCTTTTTCATTTTGTAGAATGTGTGCCAGAAATAACTATTTTGTAGAACATTATTTTCTAATGTTTTATGGGGTCAAATTTAGTTCAAATTGATTTCAAAAATGGATTATTGGTTGGAGTTATTTGTAATTTTATAAAGAGAAGTTGGAAACCATTTTTGGGATCAAGAGGTCATGGTTATTGGAAATATGAGCATGTGAATATGTTTTTGATATATGAATAGAAGACAAAGTTGATTTGGTTATGATATGAGCTTATGGATTCAGTTTGAAACATTATGAAAAATGGTCCACACCAGGTTGAAGAAGGAGGTGGATTCCTCCATAGAGGTTGGTGCCTCAATGAGGTTGAAGCCTACAACAAGTTGAAGCTTGTAGATTTTGGATCTTGGTGCCTCAATCAAGTTGTAGCCTATTGCAAATGTGTGCTTGTACATTTTGGTTGTTGGTGCCTCTAGTAGGTTGGTGCCTGCAAATTTTCTTTAGGGGTTGGTACCTACAAATCTATGTAATAAAATTGAATAAGAAAAAATAATTTGTGGTTTCCTCCTACAAGGGTTTCGACGTAAATGATAGTTTTATCATGTGTTTATATGATGATGATTTCTTGATGCACAATTTCATTCATTTTTATGATGCACATTATTTTTTTATGCATTGCTAGATGTTCATTAATTAATGATGAAATGGTTTTTAAATGGTGAGTTTTCCATTACACTGATTCACCCCCCCACCATCTGAGTGCGATATTTGGTCTAAAAAGTGGTATCAGATTGGGTTCCTTCATGAAAAATTAATCATTGGAAGGTTGATGTCAATCAAAATGGCCTCTATTAGATAGTCATGCAAGCCTCCTCATTTTGATGGATCCAACTATGATTTATGGAAGATAAAAATGGAAACCTACCTCATATCCTTGGGAGCTGATGCTTGGGTAGTTGTAGACAATAATTATCAAGTTCCTGATTCTCGTCCTATTGATATAGTTGGTAAGTCCCTATATAAATCCAATGCAATAACTAAGCATGCAATTTTGAGTGGTTTTTAAAATACAAAATTTGTCAAAGTAATGCTTTGTATGTCAACTCATGATCTATGGACAAGCTTAAAAATTGTTATGAAGGGGACAAGAAAGTGAAGGAAGTTAAGCTATAATCATATGGGCACAATTACAAAGTTTGAAAATGGAAGAAGATGAGGATATCACTTCATATTTCCTTTGAGTAGACAAGGTTGTCAAATATATTATAGGTCTTAGTGAACAAGTCAAGGATGATATTGTCATTTAATTGAGATGTCTTCCTCCAAGATTCAATCCAAAGGCATGGACACTTGAAGCTCTATCAGACATGGATAAGTCAAACATGGAAATGCTTCATGGAACACTCTCAACATATGAACTAAGGATAAAGAAGGACAAGTTAGGAATCAAAGAAGCAACATTCAAAGAAGCCAAAGAAGGAAGAAAACATGAGAACCAAGAAGATTCTGGTCATGAATTTGATGAAGAGGAAGCCAAGTTTGTTAGAGAGCTAAAGAAGGCAACCAAAAAGTTCAAATAGAAGTTTCCTTACAAATTCTTTGACTGTGGAAGAATAGGATATTATGATTCTAAATTTCCCTATGCAAAAATGAATGACAGTGACAATGAAGTAAGATTCAAGTCTGAGGATCAAAACAAGGAACAAAATTCCAAAAAGCATAACTTCTTCTCAAAATAAGAAAGCAACTATGAGAACAATGAAAGTGTGACTTATGATGAAATAGGTGAGATATTATTCTTTTCTGAAGTAGAAGAAAATGAAGTAGAAATATATTATTGATCAGCCCCAAAATTGGTAACCTGTTGGGTTCATTTGGCCTAATTATCCTTGTTCAGTCCTTGTTCAAATCCATCATTGGTACGAATAAGGGAAGTCACTTTTCCTAGGTGGTTAACATGTGCTTATTTAAGGTTTTTTGACACATATTGGAGCAACGTCAAAGCAATCATGAGCTATAAGGTAGCCAAGCCTGAGGTGGGGATTCGAAGGGGGGTTGCCTATGGCATTAAATAACCCTTCCTCGGGATCAACACCCCCAACTCCGAGCTCCAAAGACCACCAAACCGAATCTAGAAGGCAGCCAAGCAACATTTAGAAGGGACTATTTAACTCACAGTTTGACAGCCGAGTTCCACAAATTGAGGAGGCCAGCTAGGTCCCTCATGATGTATAAATGCTGAGGCCTCAGCCTTCATAAAAAGACTTTGGAAACTATTGTATTTTTCACCTCAGTGCTGCCAGTTATATTTTGTTCTTTTGTAGCCATTTTTGGCATGACTCTTATACTTATTTTTGGATAATGAGAAGCATTTTGGTTTCCTATCAAATCTGAGTTTTTCATACGATCCATAGCTCTCAGGGTTGGGCCCAACCTGAGGGCCTAGGGCCTCCTTTCTGTATTGTTACTTTTCCTTTATGTATCATTGTTTTCCTTTATGCATTTGAACATATTTCTGTTATGTAGATTTCGTTATGTTGCTAGAATAGATCACTGTTTATGAATGACATTGTTTTAGGTGCTTTGGTAGGATAATAACAGCAAAACCTCCAAGAAAAGGGACAAACACACTCCTGGTTTCACCTCATCCTTATTGGATTTGGGGCTGGAATTGAGGAAACAGTGCTGCCTCAAAAAATCACTAGTTTGCTTGACTATGCAATCCTTAGTGTGCTTGTTTTTATTAGCAGAGATTAGTCATGGGTTTGGACATCTGAAATGTTTCTTTGCATAGATGGTGTACAAGGTTTTCTTCCCAAATAAAGTTGATGTTCATTTATGTTGTTGATGGTTAGACTAGACTAGTTCAGGATTTGATCATTTGCAAGCCTTTGTTGATTTGATCAAGGTACACCGTGCGGGTATCTTCTCCATTCTTTCATCCACCCAAATTATCATCTGAGCTACCTGTTCTGTCCCTTAGCTAAGTTTCTCGTTTCCCATCTATCCTTTTTGTCCAAGAAACCTTACCTCCTTACCCATCATTGCCTTAACCTTCTTCAAGCCAAGTCAGCCTTCTACACCTCTTCACCGCTCCATCCACTAGTCCTTAGGCCATTTTTAGACCCCTATCCTACCTCCAGATCCATCCATGCACCTTCCCTCACTCATCCATCCCCTAGAAACCGATTCCCAAACATCCTGTAGAAATTATGAAACATCCTGTAGAGCCCCTGCAGACTTCCTGTAGAAGCTCACAAATGAGGTTTCCTGATAGCCAAAATTTGTGAAACTCTCCGGAAGAGTGTTAGGGACTCCTTAGACCCTCTCTGTACCTTTCCAACCTTTTCCAAGCATTCCTCTTCCTTGATCCACCCCTGCACAGTAAAGCACAGTTCAAGCATATGCATGAGAAAATTGACAGCTTAATCAAGAATACAAAAAAGATGTTTTCTTAGGATAAAGGTAGCGTAAACACATGCGTTTTTCCCTCATATAAGTAATGGGATCTCTTTCAGTAGTTTTCACCCTCATCTTTCCATCAGTAGGACTAGCTAGTAGAATTAGGGTTTCCTAGGGTTTGCGTTTTCCTTCAGTTTTCCAATCTCTTTTCGCAAGCAGATTAGCTTCCTTTGAGTTAGCTTTCATCCATCACTTAAAAGCTTCTTCTAAGAGCTCATAGAAGTTGGATAAAGCCCCTAGCGGACTTGTGCCAGCTGACCAAGTGACAGCTGTGGCAAGAGCTAGTACTTGTGCATACAACACCTTCGCTTCCAAGTTTGTTACGAACTACTGGGTTGATAAAAGTAAAGAAGGGAGTCCCAGGAGTTGCAGCATTATTGCTGCAATACTGGAGCCCACCAATTATGAAGGATAACTCATAATTGTATTGAAGGGAATAAAAATCATTAGGAAGAAGGTGGATCAACTAGAGTAGAGAATCCAAGACAAAGATCAAATTCCATTATCACTCTCAAGGTTGAGCTAGAAGAAGCCAAAAGGATAAAGTATATTTTTTTAGAACAATTGATCAAGAAGGAAGACCTTTGTGAAAAAATAGAAGAATGAGTTTTTATTTTAAAAGAATAATTGGAACAACTCAAAGAAAACCTAAAGATTCTTAATGGATTTTAGTCTTTGGATCATATTCTCAACATTCAAAGACTTCCTCTTATCAAAACAGGCCTTTCTTACCAGGAAGGTTGTGAGACATCCAAAGATAAAGCTATTTCAAGAACCTCAAATGAAGATCATCAGAAGAATCATGATAAAACATTCATTGGATCTATCAATAACTCATTTGAAGATGTTAAGCAAGTGATGAATCATCCCAAGCATGTCGTTTTTAACATTTTTGGTGATTCTCATAATGATGTTAGGAATTGGGAAGATACATCTAAGAAAAAGAATTAGAATGAGAGTATGAAGCCCCCCACCAAAAAAAGTATTATCAAAGGACCCACAAGAAAAAATGTAACAAGAGTCTAAAATTAACACATAGATGCATCTCTGCGAAGGAAAAAATTCAAAAGGTATGTAAAATCAAGACAACCTTATACCAACAATAATCAAGATAATTTCTTTAGTCATTTTTTTCATGCACAAAAATTGGACATAAAGCATGATAGTTTTGAACCTATGATAATATCAGGTATAGAGGATATGATCTAGTCCCTAAGCTCATATATTTGGATAAAATTAGAATATCATATGGGTCATTTCCACCCATAATCAAGACAAATGTAGAATGTTACACGTGCCATAATGAAGGACACATAACACGTTACTGCATGATAAGTTTGACTTGGAAAAAGGAAGAGGGAATATTTATTAACCCAAGAATGAAAACCAAAGAATAGAGAATGAAACTCGAAGAACCAAGGTTATATTTGACACCTCATATATAAGCCATTGGTGTAATATTTATAAAGAATATTTATTTGAAGGGACACTTGAAGAAGCAAGATTATATAGGTAGGATGATCATTTGTGGGAAAACAATCATTGATAAAATGAGATCAAGGAAACTCATTTTATAGGAAATAATGTTGGCAGAAACATGAAAATAGGTATGTAGAGAGCTTATGCCCAGGGGGAGTAGGTCCACAATTAGAACAAGAAATCAAAAAGAGCAGTTGTAAATCACTTAACTTGGTATCCATTGAAAGCAGTTTAGGGATATATGTTGGGACACTTATAGTCAATCATGAAGAGATGTTGAAGTGATATAAGATACAAAAGGAAGATGTATATAAGGAGGTCCTTGCAAGAAGAAGAAAATATTGACAAGGGGATATTCACATGACAGAAAGCATGGTCTCAGGGGGAGATTCCATTTACAAAAATATAAGGTCCACAAGAAAATTGAAGACCAATTATGGAGCATTGGCAAGAAACCATGTCTCTTTGTCATTGATATCAAAGGGGAGAGAATGTAGACATTTAAAGAATACATTGAAGTGGTTGAAGAATTTTGGAAGAAAATGAAAGAAAGATCAAGTAGAAAAAATATTGACATTCAGTTAGAGGGAGTTCCTAGGAGCATGTTAGGGGGCTTAAATCTAGTTCCCTCAATGACTATCAATGTATGGTGGTGTTTCCATCAATGAAAATAGGGGAGACTATTGCTCATAGTGTTTTCATTGATGACAACCCATTCCATTGATATAAAAGGGGATGTCGATGGAAGCAATAGTGTCATTCATTAATCCAAGGAAACAATATGTTAGTTTGACCTCTTTCATATCTTTGTTATAGACATATTTGGGAACTTCAACGCCAAACTTATATGTCGATAAACTAGGGCTCTTCAACCCCTAAAAGAGTTGTTTCATACCCTAAAAGAACATGGTCATCTGATTATATCATTCCCCAAAAGTTCCACCTGAGAAACCATCCAGAAATGGCCTAAACTGAACCATACTGACTGCTACACTGGCCAGGTGTGACGCATACTGAGTGGTACACTACTCAGGTGTGATGCATACTGATTATGCCTTCTATAGGGTGCAAAGGGTGAGTATGGACAAATTTCCAGGATAATTTGCTAGGTGGTTGCTCATGGAATCTTCTAGAAACTTCTCCTATGACACTTGCCTCTCTGAATTCACCCAGGGATGATTAAGAGATCGAAGAAATCCCCAAGTGGAACCAATTGTAATAGGTGGAATGACACTAATCAAAACCCCAGAGATGACTCACACCCTTGCACACATCTATAAATGGATCCCTCATCTAAGAGATCTGGAGGCTGGAAGATTGTGAATTGCAAGGAAGTGTTGATAGTTTGTATTTGAGAAAAGAGCATTGTATTGTTGGTGTGATATTGCTATTTCATGAGGTGAAGATGGTTTGATGCTGGGAGGATGATGCTGGATCAGATAACTGGGTTGTAATTCTCCCTTCTATTTAATAAAGTTCTTCAAGTTTTCTTCCATATGATCGTGCAATTGTGAATGTTATCATTTGTGAATGCTATTGTGTGTCCATTATATATCTAATTCTATAATGTTTATGATATAATAGATCAAAATTCTTTGACAGTTCTTTGTTACTGTGTTTCTACAGGTATTCTCCAAGCGAGATAAGTATGGGGAGGAGTTGCAAGCTCTATCAAGGGGGGAGAGAGATCAAGTAAGGGAATAAGCGGAAGTTCCAGGTTGGTCCCATTGTCTTTCTCTTATCTGTTATACATAGAAGAAATCATGAATTTCTTTAAACTATTGTTTCTAGGGTAGCTGCCTAACCTAGAGGGCCAGTTGTTCGAAAAGACACTAGTTTTCCCAGAAACAAATTGGCGACTCTGCTGGGGATCGAATAGATGTTTGTTTGTTGTTTTTGTTTGTTTTATAAACTATAGACAGAGCCTGAAGTCAACCAGATAGCCTTCGAACTGCTCTTGCTCTGCAATTGCATGGTAGATGAATGCTGCTTTAGTCAATCTCTGGTTTAGTTTATGAATTAAACATTTGACTTACAAGCATTCTAGATGCCCTTTTGGTAGCTTAGTAATCTATCAAGACATTCCTCTGTACTTTTCTCTTTACTGTCCATCATAGCTCAACTTAACTCACTGAAATAGCTGCACATCTAAGCCAAAACCCACTTTAGTTGCGCTCCCTGGCCCATCGCATTGTTTGTCACTGTAAACCAGTATACATCACACCTCCTGAGTGTGTAAAGTGCAACGCATCCCTATTTCTGTGAAGCCCAGGTGCGATGACTGACTGAACCTATTTCCATTCTAGAAATTGGAGGTTTTTGTCCTTGTTTTCAGTTTTGTTTAGTTGTTTTTGCTACTTATGAACAATGCGTCATTACTAAAAAATCCTTGCATCACATAGATCAGCCTCCTTAGATTAGGATTGGTAAATGTTTTTATGTATTTGTTCATCATTTACAATCCTTTGTAAAAAAGTTTCTTAAATCGATTTGTCGCTTTGGTACAAAAAGTGATGGATTATTCCTTCCCTGGATAGTCGATTGAACTTTTCGTCATGTATTTGGCCTGATTTGTTTATATTCAAAGTGTCAAAAGATTTTTTTTGTTCAAAATTGAAAAGTGTCGTTTAGTCTTCCTTTCTCTTTTGAAGAAGAAATTGTCGAAAATATCATTTTGAAAGAAATATTTCAGATCTTTGCTACCTTTAGTTTTCCTTTTTGGCATTTTTCACATTAAGGAGAATGAAAAACAAATACATGAATTTGTGTTTAGTTTGTGTGTGGGAAATGATTTAGGAAAATGCACTAGTGTGTGCTCTTTGCTCCTTGTTTGAAAGAATTGTAATCTTCTTTCCCTAGTAGCTAGGATTTTCATCGCTCAAAATAAACAAAGATTGTTTATCATTGTAGATTGCATTTTAGGAATTTCAAATCAAAATCACGCGGTGAACCATTGAAAGGAAAGCTTTAAACAATATCAACACTAAAATAAATTTCAACAAACCTAACAACGCTTTGGAACTTAACGCAACACATCTAAAGGTCTAGGCTAGAGACATTTTTGAGTGTCAAACTATCGTTTTCATCAAAGGTTGGGTGATTCTTCCTCCTTGATACGACAAGTGCTAGCACAGACTTGTGCTCCCCATACCATTGAGTATATATTGGGAGACCAAAATAGGCTTATATCCTTTATCCATAGGAAGCCAAGTCTGCCGCCTTATTGATCGCGATGCACTGAACACAACATTCAGGAAGATTGACTATCGTACATAATTCCTTGGTAATTTCTCTTTAATTTATCACCAAGGTGTATATTGCAGTTTTGTGATTGGTTTGGTAATCCCTCTGTCTAGATTTTCCAGAGTAGTCACTTTCATTCCTTTTCAACCCTTTAAAAGAAAAGGTCCATCTGAGCACTTGTCACTTCAGGCTCATTAAAAATCGAAGGCGACTAGAGTCATATTTAGCTTTTTCTTGACTCTTAAAAACTAAAAAAGCAAAGTTGGATCAAAGCGCCATTAAAATTAATTGAAATTGAAATAACATCCCTATTCCTTAGTTGATCTTAGGTTGAGACATATGGCAACGAATTTGGATTCCACTAATCAAGGAATCCCTTTTGAGGGGAATCCTACTCCTTTTTCCTCTTGGAGAAATATTGGTGCTCCCTATATGGCCACATTGTCCCTCCTGGGAATTACCATTGGCCTGCCAGTATGGTTGTTTTCAACCTCTGTCATTCAAAATGCCACGATTCCTTCGCAATCGAGTACATCTCTAGTTGATTCTGAAATCAACCCCTTGCCTTCTTCCTCGTTTGTTTCTCCCTCCCCTTCTTCCTCTTCTCTTGGTGAAAGTAGTGATACTAGTAACCAAGTGGCTAAGAAGAAGAAGAAAGGGAAGGAGAAGAAGAAGAAGCAATTCAGCAAGGGGGCAACCAAACAACCATTGCTTTGGATGCATCATCTGGTGAAAATCCGCCCATTAAACTTCCTAAACCCAAATTTCCATGCATAATTTGTAGAGGAAACCATTTTCATCGTGATTGTCCTTTCTTTCCTCGGATCTTGAGAGAATGGTCCCCGTGTTCACACCGCTCAGTGTCATCAACCTTTGGTGATCATGTTGGTAACACACCATCAACTAGTGATAGTAAAGTTCATGGACAGAAAGGAAAGGTCAAAGTTCCATGTAGGTTATGTGAAGGTAATCATTCCCTTCACCGTTGTCCTTTTTTGGATGAAGCCAAAAGAGTGTTGGATAACCGTCCTGCATCACCGTAGCGATTTCCATCTGGCTACAGGAAACTCCTCCCAAGTCCTTTACTAGTTGAAAAACTGACTGACTTAAATCAACTGTCGGTCGAAACCACTCTCTCTGAAAATGAAACTCATAAGTCCATACCTGACCAAAGTCAACAGGTCGAGGTAATAGTTGACCTATTTTTACCTTCAGAAAATCGTACCTTTCCTGAAGAGAGTGAAGATGATACCATTCAAGTTCTTTATGTTACTTCAGATTCTAACGACCTTGGGGGCAATCCACCTCTTCCATCTAGACAAGAGGAAAACCCTCCAGCTCTCGTAACTCAAGGGGTTATTTCTCCCATTTATTCGGTACCCCCTCCAAGTAGTCTAGTCACTTCCTTTAATTCGAATCAACTAGAAAGATCCCGCCTTCCTTCTTATGTACCTTTCCAGATCATAGTACAAGTTTACAAAATGATCGTGCCTGGCACTATCATAGATGAGGGTGGATCCGTGAGTATCCTTTCCTCAATTGCTTGGAAAGCGTTTGGTTCGCCATCGCTTATGCATGTTAAGCATAATCTATTAGGATTTAACAAAGGAACCAGTAGACCATTAGAGATCCTTCCTAACTTACCGATCAATTTGGGAAGGAAAACCATTCATCTAAATGTGATGGTAGTCCCAAGACCGTTAGATTACAATTTACTCCTTGGACGTGACTATGTTTATAACATCGAGGCTATTGTTTCAACACTCTTCTGAGTGATGTGTTTCCTGAATGAAGGCAAGATCATCACCATTGACCAGCTTTCATTTTTGGGTTCAAGCACAACTCCAACTCAATCATCATCCCTAAATGGCAATTTTACATCAGCAGTGTCTCTTGAACCTTCATTCCATCCACCTGATTTCCATGAGTAGTCTAGTGACTGTAACAAATCTTAGGGGGCATGCACCCTTGTCTATTCTGTAGACGAACCTAGTTGAAAAGATACATTTCCCTGTAGGTTATGTGATTGGTCTGACACACCATTCACCTTTGTCTATGATGGACGAAGCCAAGGAAGTGTTTTCTCTTCTGGACAAAACCGTCCTACCTGTTAGTGTCAGTATCTTCACACTTCCATCAGTGATAAAATTGCTCTTTTGCACGCATATTAGGTGTCTCACCCGATTATCTGCATTCCATTAGGTCATGGGTCAACTGATGGTAGTGGCTTCATGTCAATTTCCCTCATGAAATTCACCCACTGACCTGTTTTCACATTTTTTATGTCATTTACTGTCATCCTGTTTCATTTCATTTACAAAAATCAGTTGCAGGGTTTTAGTCTCACTAGGTCTAGGGTTTGTCATCATGGTCATCCAAAATTGAATAAAAGGTCAACAGGCATATGAGGAGGATTAATAAGTTCATAGAATCATAAAATTCACTGTTGATATGCTCGATAATTTTTTTGACCTCAAAACTCTATTTTGCGGTAAAAACAGAGTTTTTCCATTTTATGTACAAATTTCATGTAATTTAAGTGTTTCTATATGTAATAAGTTCAACAGCTACTCTTGGTAACCTTGCCAACTCTAGCCACTGCAAAAACAAAAGAACCAATGCATCAGTCCATCAAATGGTCAAGCAAAAGTCAAATTTCAAATGAAAAGTAGAGTTTTTGAGAAAAAGTGACTAAGACTTTATAAAAGTGGGTTTGCAATGAGGAAAAATTATAGTTCATCCATTTATAAAGTGAATTCATGCTAGCCATCCATTTCATTGTGCAAAACATCAAGTGAAGAGCCAAAATCGCAATTTGGAGGGAAATCGAGCAAAGGAGGAAGAAAACCCTGTTTTTGTAGCAAGTTTTCCTGGCGCTGCGCATCAGACAAGTGCTGCACATTGGGCCCAGTGCGCTGCGCATTGGCTAGGGAGGTTCCAAAATCACTCAACTTCATATTAAACTCTCCCAAACGCTTCATTTCACTCATTCAAGTAAGTTTACATCAATCTTGAAATAAATTTAGTCTTCTTCATGTTTTCTTCATAAGTTTTTCTTCTTGAAATCAAACCCTAGCTTGTCTTCATATATTTTTATCTCTTTGCAAAACTTTCACTACATTACCAAACCAACATCTTTTTCCCCTTTTTCTACACTTCATTTCCCTAAATCTATCCATTAATTCCATTTTCCTTTTCCCATTCCCCTAAGAAACTAATTCCCTTTATCAAACCCTAAGTCCAGCATAAGTCAATACCCTAATTTCCTAAACCTATCCATTCATTCCCCTACTCCATTTCACATTGGCAAAATCTCTTGATACTCATCTTCTTTGTCCCCACCCATTATCATTTTCCATCATATCTGTTATAGACATTTTTGGGCACTGCAACCCCAATCACATATGTCCATAAACCAAGGGCTTCTAAGTCCCTAAAAGTGTTGTTTCACACCCTAAAGGAACAAGGTCAGCTGATTACATCATCTCCCAGAAGTTCTCCATCGAAAACTGCTCAGAACTGGACCATACAGACTGCTCAATGCTAAGGGTGCGATGCATCTCACCTGCTTAGCACAAAAAGTGCGATGCATACTGGAAAGCCCTTTTGTAGGGTACGATGGGTGAGAGTAGACAAATGGCAGAGATAGTTTGTAAGGTGGATGATCATGGAATCTTCTAGAAACTTCTCCTGTGACACTTGCCTCTCTGAATTCACCCAGGGATGAGTAAGAGAACATGTATCTCCAAGTGGAACCAAGAAATATCAGAGAGAGGACACTAATAGAAATCCCAGAAGCTAACTCACCCCCCTGCAAACATCTATATATGGATCCCTCATCACAGAGATCCAGAGGCTGGAATCTTGTATTTGTAAGGAAGTGTTGTTGATTTCTTGGTGGAATATCATAGTGTTTGGTGATATAAGCTTTTCATGAGGTGAAGAAGGGCTTTCATGCTGGGAGGATGACGCTAGGTCAGATCAATGGGTTGTAATACTCTTTGCTATTCTTTCTATTAATAAAGTTGTTCGAGTTTTCCTCCAAATTATTGTATGTTTGTTGATATATTCATTTGTGTGTTCAATATATATCTGGTCCTATATTGTTTATGATTGTAGATCTTTGTACTTCGATAGTGTTATGCTGCTTTGACTCTACAAGTGCTCTCTGAAGCAAGGAAGGAAGCGACAAAGATCTGTCAGAAGGGAGAGGAACCAAGCAAGGAACCAAGCGCAAGACTAAGGCTGGTATCCTTTGTTCCCCTCTTATCTACTTTTGATAAAGGAAAGCGAAAGTAGTTTTAGTTTGTTTGTTTCTAAGATAGATACCTGTCTTAGTGGGACTAGCAACTCCGAGTGGACACTAGATTTCCTGATAACAAAATGGCAACTCCACTGGGGAGCGAATAGCTTGTTTTCTTGCTAATATTTGTTTGCTTTATAAACTATAGACAGAGCCTGAAGTTAAGCCAGCTAGCCTTCGAACTGCATTTGCTATGCAAGTGAAAAGTAGATCAATGACGCTTCAGTCTATCTCCGGGTTTTGTTTATAAACCGAACAATCGATTTGCAAACATCCTAATTTCCCTAGTGGTGGCTCTAGTAACCTCATTAGATCAGCCCCTGTGATTTCTATTTACTGATAATCATTTGCTTGGCCTAAATCCCTAAACTAAGCTGCAAATTGTGACCAAGAACCAAGTTAAAGTCTCGTCCTTCTATCATTGCACCCTCTCTTCAAGGAAATCTAGATGCATTGCACCTCCCATGTGCAGTAGGTGAGATGCATCCCTGTTTCCCTGTGTTATAGGTGCGATGACTAGAAAAGGCTAATTTTGCCTCCAGATTTTGGTTTTTCTTCACTCTCTTCAGCTCTATTCAGGAGTTTCGCTGTCTGTGATCAGTATACCACTATGGAAACCCCCTTCCTTTCCATTATTCTGCCTCCATTATACAAAGAATTGTGAATGTTTTTATGTATTGTGCGCCATTTACAATTCTCTTTTACAAAGAAGTAGCGTAATCGAACTGTCGTCTTTTGATTTGGAAGTGTCGCAAGTGTCGTTTTCAGTCAAAGAAAAGAATGCTATTGTTCTTGATGGTTGATTATACTCTTACTCTTGTATTTGATTTGAATTAGTGGGTTTTCAAGTGTCAAAAGCAGTTTTCAAATCAAAATCGCAAAGTGTCGTCATTATATTCCTTTCGTTTTTGAAGAGAAATTTGTTAGTATTGTCGCCTTGAAGAGATAATTCATATTTTTACTCAGCATTCTTTATGTCATTCACACATTAAGAAAGCAAAAAGAAAATACATGCATGTGAATTTGCATTTAGACTGCTTGTTGGTTTGATTTAGGATAGTGCATCTAGTGTGTGCTCTCTGCTCTATGTTGAAAGAATCTCATTTCTCTTTCCTTAGTAGCTAGGATTTTCATTGCAAAAAGAAGATTAAACGATTGTTTATCATCTTAGATTGAATTTTAGGAATTGTATATCTACATCACGCGGTGAACCTGGAAGGAAAATTTCTTAAGAAAGATCAGCTGTAAAATAAATTCAATGAACATAAAAACGCTTTGGAACCTAATGCACAAAACTTAGAAGTCTAGGCTAGAGACGTATTCTGGGGTCGTAAAGCCTGGTAACTATCGCTTTCATTGTAGGTTGGGTGATTCCTCCTCTTTGAGACGACAAGTGCGAGTACGGACTTTTGTTCCCACATACCGTCGAGTATATATTGAGAGACCACAATAGGCTATATCATTTATCCTTAGGCAGTCGTGTCTACTTCCCTATCGATCGCAATGCACTAAACACAACATTCGGGAAGATTGACTGCCATACCGTAAAAATTATTCTGTAGCTTTGCGATTGTTTTGGTAATCCCTCTGTCTAGATTTCCAGAGTAGTCTCTTTCATTCCTTTTCAGACTCCTTAAAGGAAAAGGTCCATCTGAGCATTTGTCACTTCAGGCTCATTAAAAATCGAAGGTGACTAGAGTCATCTTTTGCTTTTTCTCGACTCTTAAAAATTGAAAAAGCAAGTTGTGTCAAAGGGTCTAAAATTCATTTAATTCGGAATCATTTGCCCCTTTATTTTTAGTTGATCGAGTAATCCGTAATCGTGGAAGAAAGTCAATCGAAACCCCGTCGTTAGTGGAGACTTATGAGTCAACCGTCTTTGACTCCGGAAAAAAAACTATTCCAGACGAAACGAACTTGTTTAACTGGGTCAAACTCCCTTGGTTTGATTGGAACAAGTGTTCCAACATCCTCAGAGACTCCAGTTACTCCAACCATTTCTTGTATCTCTACCTCTACAGAAGAAGTTCTGTAGCCACAAGAGGACATTATAATTGATCCTAGTGTGATGGTAAACACTGCTATTCCTGAACCGGCTCCATCTACAACAGGTTCAGGTGTTATTCCCCAAACTTCTGTCGCTGTAGAATCTACACCTTGTTCGGCACCAGAAATATTTTACGGACTTGACGGCCTACCTCTTCCACCTGGATTGATTTCTATAGAAGAGGTTGTGGAGGATCCTCCATATAGTACTCCATCGCATTTTGGAGCCGGGATCACCCTATATCCTTCTTCATTAGAAATTAGTCTCCCGCCATCGGAAGTTCCTGTAAAATCGCTAGGAAATCTTTTGGATAGACTAGATATGTCTGAACAACCATTGACATCTAGGACTGTGTCATCTAACACAACAGCGGGGGATCCTCCCGCTGCTACTTCGACAATGTTTGCCGGTGTACCATCTGTCCCAACTAGCTCTCAATTGCTAGATGGAATCCATCCAGGGGCTGTTTTGATAGTATGATCTGTTCCTATTTGTTCGTCCGGAATAATATCTGGAATCTCTTATGTTGAGTCTCAACAAATTGATCCTTCGCAATAGTATCAATTTAGGCAGTCTAGTCCCCAAAGGAAAATCATTCCTTTGAGCACTGGATTGCCGCCTTATGGGGGGCAGTATGCCCTTTCATTGTTTCCTCTGGGAGAACAACCATACGAGAGTTCGCAACAGAATTCGGGTTATGCTGGAATTACATCTAGTGGTTGGGTGCCAATACTGCCTCAACAACCAAGAGTTGTATATTCAATGCAACAAAGTCTACCTGTGTCAAATATCCCCACTATGCCGGCTATTGTGACAGTTTCACAAGTATAAGCATTGCCTGTTGTATGCCAACCTCAAGTTTCTCAGGTCGTAATACAACAGCCTCTTGTCTCTGTGACACGACCACAATCACCGACTAGTGGTTCCTTGACTGGAATGACCCAGGCTCAAACGGGTATAATTACCCCTCATCTTGGTTAAACAACTAGTATTGGACAACAACACATGGCTTCACAACCATGCTTGGTGCAATATCAACAACCGCAATTCCAACAAGCTTACCGAGGATCTGAGAAACAAGTCTTTGCAAGTAATGGGTAGCCGTATATTCAAAACGGTAAACATCAATCATATCAAAATAGTTATGCCCATCAACCTTACCAAAGTTATCAACATCAAATGCATTATGCTGGTATGCAAAGACCAAATGCTCAGGCAATCCCATCTTATCCTGGGTATGCTTCGCCGAACCTGAATCAACAGTTTCCCTTCGTGGTGACTTTAGAGTTACCAGATCTAAATCGGCTAACAAACAATCCAATTGCTTACGCCCCTTGGTGGCCGACGATTTCGCATAAACTTCCGTCAGATATTCCTAAATTGAATGGAAATCCGGGTGAAGACTCGTTAAATCATGTGATGACCTTTCCATCTGTGGTGTTCATCCAACACTCTCAACGATGATTCAATTAGGATTCGCCTTTTTTAGTGAATGTTAACTGATCCAGCAACAAAATGGTATATCGAATTTCCTAGAGCTTCATTTTACAACTTCAGCACCCTAGCCACTACCTTTTTAACCCATTTTCAGTTACCCATAAGGTACGAAACAGGAACAGAGCTTCTTACCAATTTCAAACAAACGATGGCCACTCACATATCCGATCATATTCATGAGTGGCGATGTTGTCGTAGAATGGTAAAAACAGATGTTCTTCATCAGCTACTGGTTGAATGGTTTATTAAGTCATTGTTACCTTCTATTACAGAAGATGTGGCAAAGGGAGCAGTCGTCACTGAAGAGCAAGTCATTGCTTGTGCGCAATATCTAGACTTTATATATACTGAGTTTGGCACGCTCTACGATAAAATCCCTGATGCTCCTAGACCGGAATTCTCCGTTCCTCCCCCTCCTAAATCGAACAAAGACTCTCATGTCGACGATGGCATGATAGGTATGACTAGCACGAAAATTGTAAAAGCTACATCAACGAAGGCTCGTACGGTTTCAAGTCAAAATGCAAATTAGGAACTTCTCTCCTCGGAGGTAAATGCCGTGTCAACTGAAAAAGGCAAAGAACCAAAGCAACCAGGAGGCAAGAAGAAAAAGAAAGGGAAGAAGAAGAAACAAGAGCAGTCATCTCCTGAAAACCTTTTGTAAACCCTTCTGGAGATAGGAGACCAAGTCATCCATGCTTTATATGTGATGAGCATCATTGGATGAAAGATTGTCCACGTAAAGCTGAGCTTAGAAAATTCTTGAAGAGTTCAAAAACCTCGGCGGCATGACTGATCTGTTTCCAGATCCAGGAACAAATCTGGTTGCTAGTGACAATGCTTCCCCATCCCAAGTGCTAATGTTGTCTGTTTCGAAGCAAAAAAATGATGCTTTGATATCGACAAGGAATAAAGATTACAGGAATCCACAGTTGTCAAACAACAAGGCTAATGATCAACCTAGTAGTTTGACAACAACTTCGATCGAAGTTGTGCCACCCATCATTCTTGAGCTAACGATAAAGCCACCAAAGGGAGTAGTACACAAATCGACATTTAATCCTCGTGCCAAAGCAGCACACCATTATAATATAGTGGAGGATCTGGCCCAATCGCCATCCGCTATGTCGACACTTGAGGTACTACAAAATTGCCCCTCCCAAAAGCAGGCTTTATTATCAACAATAGGTGGGATTGACCCAGTGGATTCCAATCTTGTGGCCTTTGATCACAAAGGATATGACCCTCAGTTACCAACTCAACTAGCTTTCCTTATTCAAGTGAAAGCCCTCAACAAAACTATTCACGAACAATTATTGATGAGGGACATCTACATGTATTATGTCGATGAAGTTGCTGGAAAACTCTAGGATCTCCACCCTTGGTCACAATCATCAACGACATTAAAAGCATTTGATGGATGAACATACACCCCATACGGGATTTTAAGTAACTTGCAAGTCGAACTGGGGGGAAAAAACAGTAGAAATTGATGTTGAAGTTATCGACGGAAACCTCAATTACAACATCCTACTGGGAAGGCCCTGGATATATGCTATGGCTGCCGTTGTGTCGACATACTTCAGGAATATTGCATTTCCCTTCCAAGGAGGAATCACAATCATCGACCAACAAACATTTCTCCCCAACAGTTCACAAGTTACGGGAAGCATTACGATGATCCACGGAAGCCCTCATTTGCTTCAAAATATCGGAGTAGGCCTACTAAAAGACCCTACATTGATGGGGACTTTTGCCCTATCGCCTCCAAACAATCTGGCAGAAGTGGCCACGGTGGGAACTTGTAATATGGTATCTTCTATTCAAAAGATGTCCGAAAATGATATTAGCATGGATCATCAACAGGTGTTGCCTCCAAGCCCAATAGAAATATTGTAGAAATCAATGTTTTTGGCATGGGAGGCAAACCCAAATCAATGGTCATCAAGCATTTGGATAGATAGATCTAAGGAATATGGCACCCCCTTAGATCCTTGGTTGCAAGTACATTATAAAGATGAAGGAATTGTTCAGTCAATGATGATTGATGGGGCACCATGGGAAGATTACCACCATCGTTCCCATCTTCCAGATTGTAAGGAAGATAGTTCCAATGACCTTGATCATCCCTCAGTTTTTGATTTTCATTCAAATACTGTAAATACGATGGATTCTGAGCGAAACCTGTCCAATATTGAAGAGACTATCGCCATCAATATCTTGACCAAAACAAATGTTGTAGAGAATATTCATGTCGGAAAATCTTGTTCTTCTTCAGAACTGGAAATATATTACGCTCTTTTTCACGAGTTCAAAGATTTCTTTGCTTGGTCATATGATGAAATGCTAGGCATTGAATCGAGCATAGTTGAACATGAAATTAAGATGTATCCAGATTTCAAATCGGTACGAAAATAGCTCCGGTAGGTGCACCCCAAGAAAGCGGCTGCCATCAAGGTAGAAGTTGAAAAACTTCTCCATGTTGGTTTTATCTACCCGGTTCCTCTAACCGATTGGGTATCGAATATTGTTCCTATAATGAAAAAGCAAGGAACGATTAGAGTGTGCATCGATTATAGGGATGTAAATCAAGCTTGTCCAAAAGACAACTAACCTACACCCTTTATCAACCAAATAATTGATGAATGCACCGGATGTGAAATCTTCTCATTTATGGATGGATTTTCTGGGTATAATCAAATAAATATCCGCCCACAAGACCAGTCAAAGGCTGCATTTATTTGTCTGTGGGGCACATTTGCATACTGCAAACTACCCTTTGGTTTAAAGAACGCAGGGGCAACATTTCAGAGGGAAATGAATTATGCCTTCCATGACCTCAAGAACATCGTTCAACCATATCTTGATGAACTTCCGGCTCATTCACAAAAGCAAACCAATAATCTACAGCATTTGAGAGAGATATTTCTACGTTGCCGACACTACAAGATACGACTCAACCCACACAAATGTGTGTTTTGTGTCAGTTCTGGTCATTTACTTGGTTTTTTGGTCTCAAAGGATGGAATTCGTCTCGACCCATGCAAGGTTCAGGCAATCATTGATTTGCCTCCACCTTCAAATTTGCTTCAGATTCAGAAACTACAAGGGAAAGCAAACTTTCCGAGGAGGTTCATTCCAAATTACGCCAAAATTGCTAAAGGTTATACTCATCTATTGAAAAAATAAGTACCCTTCATCTGGGATCAGGTCGCACAAGCTTCCTTTGATGCTCTAAAGGAATCCCTGATAAAAGCATCATTAATGTATGCTCTTGATTATAAAAAAGACTTTAACCTGTATCTAGCTACAATGGATATGACCATCGCAATGGTTTTAGCTCAAGAAGACAATGGAATTGAACATATTGTATATTATTTGAGTCAAAACTTAAATGATACGGAAAGTAAGTACTCCTATGTTGAAAAGCTGGCTCTTGCAGTTGTTCAAGTGATACAGAGATTTCGACACTATGTCCTCTTTCGAAAAATACCATTTTATCAGATTGCAACCCCATGACTTATATATTGTCGTGATAGTTGCTGGGGGGAAAATATTCAAAATGGATAGCAATTTTAAAACAGTTTGATCTGGAATTCATAAAATCCAAATTGAAGAAAGCCCTGGTTTTCGCAGAGTTACTATGTGATCTCCCATTGTCATCCAACGATGCCACATCCAAAGAAGAAATCGTGGATGAATCTTTGTTTCAGATATCTTCAAGCAAGCCGTGGTATGGAGATATAATAATCTATCTCCAAACCCAAACTTATAGGTCTAATATCTCTTGCTCAGAACAATGACGTATTCGATACCAAGCAAAAGACTACATGATCATCGGTGATATGCTTTACCATCGTTGTGTCGATACAATTCTGCGGAGGTGCCTCACCCATGAGGAGGCTGAGAAAGTCCTGAATGATTGTCATTTAGGCACGTGTGGGGGGCATCAATCTGGTTATGCTACGGCTCAAAATATTTATGAGCAGGATACTTCTGGCCAACAATGTTAAAAGATTGCATAACCGCAGTCAGAAGTTACCATGCTTGTCAAATCTTTGATTGTAAAACCAGAATACCACCCACACCTCTGCAACTAGTAGTTGCTGTTGGGCCATTCACCAAATGGGGCATAGATTTCATGAGATGTAACCCCACCTCGGCTGGGGGGCATGGGTATATCATAGTGACAATAGACTATTTTACCAAATGGGTGGAGGTGATGCCTACATTAAACAATAGCGGCGAAATGGATGCTCTTTTCTTTTTCAATCATGTAGTCTCCAGATTCGGTGTTCCACAAGCTATAGTCACAGATCATGGATCACATTTTTGCAATCACATGATGATTGAATTGGCTACCAAGTTAGGACTGTCCCATGACAGATCCACTCCGTATTATCAGCAAGCTAACGGGCAAGTTGAGGCAATCAACAAGGTCCTGAAGTGCATGCTGCGAAGGATGATTGGAGTCCATAAACGGAGTTGGCACCTGATCCTGTACTCGGACTTGTGGGCATATCATACATCGGTGAGGAATGCGACTGGGTTTACACCCTTTCAACTGGTGTATGGCTTAGAAGTGATCTTACCAGTTCAGTGTGAAATCTCGTCCCTCAAGCTCGCAGTCGACCTTCTCCCCAGGAATTCAGAAGAAGAGGCTTGTTTCTTGGAAATAATCCAATTGGATGAAAGCCGTCATGATGCTACCTTGGCTAACAAAGCACATCAGAAATGAGTCAAGGCGCAGTTCGATAAGAATGTCAAACCCCATGTCTTCTCAGAAGGTGACCTGGTCTTACTTTACGACCAGGAGTCTAATAAGTTGGGAGCAGGTAAGTTCAAGTATTTATGGATGGGCCCCTATATTGTTAAGCATGTATTAGCAAAAGGATCCTACAAGTTAGTGGATTATGATGGGATTCCACTGGCGCAACCCCTCAACGGGTTGTACCTTAAGCGTTACTATGCTTAACTTAGTATAGTAACCGCTATGATTTTGTTACATTTTTGTTTTCGCTAAGGGTAATTGTTTTGGTTAGGTAATCCAGTTTTACATTTGTTGCAAATGTTGAACCTATTGGAATCATTTGTTGGAGATGCCAACGGAGTGAGTCATAGTTCGCGTAACCTATCTTCTGCGGCCTGGGCCATCTTTGATCCAAGCAGCGAGTTAGTGAGTTTCAAAGGGGTATGTATTGGTCGGTCAACGAACAACATCATTGAATACAACACGTTGATAGAACTCCTCTATGATGCCATCACGCATGGCATACACCGACTTGTCGTCAGGCTAGACTCACAACTCATCATTCTACAACTCACCGGTATCTACTCCTTACGGAATCCAACTATCTATCTGATGTTCCTAAGGGTCAAGATTTTGGAAAGATATTTTGATTCTATTCAATATCAACATATTTCCAGAAACTTAAACACATTAACATACTCATTGGAAAATTATGTGTTAGATAGACATTTGCAACACTTATAAAAAGAAGCATTTAATCAATATTTGCATAAGGATCAAGTAACTTAACCAAAATAAAGCTCCAAAAATAAACAATATATGTATATAACTATTTATGGTTTATACATAATGTTCTGTGACCAAGGAAAAATCGGTCAAATGACCCAAAACTCAAAATTCTAGGGGGAACCATAGTCTAATGATGCTAGTGATAACAAGTCACTGCCTGTGCAATCATGCGTAAAAGCCTAGTCCATCAACTCGGCACGCCAGTAGTATGTCGCTGCAACCTCAGAGGCAGCTCGTCGGTCCTCACGTCCAGAATACCAAGAGTGAGACCCTAGACCTGATCCTGCAATGCTGCAAGAGTCTCGGCCACATCCAGGTCATGAAGGATAGCCCTGCCCACAACCTCTATTGCTGTAATGACAGCTGATGCTCTCATGCGTACTACTGGTTGCACTGGTCTGATACCTACATGAGCACATGAGTTTTGATTACCCTTGATAATAGATAGCATAAGAAAATTATAAAAACAATGAACAGAGATATGGTCAGAGATTTTACCTATAACACCCCACTGCTCACCAACCGGTAGCACTAAATTTGGGTCACCCCGGAAATCCATACCAGCATATGGACACTTGGCATAAACCATCTCCTGACAGTTGAACCATGCGAAGAAGGTATCAGAGAAAGAAACCTGGGACTGACCAGCATGTTGGGCCATAAGGTCAACCCATATCTGCATCCGTGGCTCAGTCGATGGAGGGAAACCAAGTGAAATATACTGTGGCTACATCAGTGGGATCTTCTCTAAGGCGAAAGCAGTCAAAATAGAACCATAGGCAAAATTCTTGGATCTTTCATTTTTCACCTTGGTCAGTTGTTCTTTCATCACAGGGAGTACTACATCACACCAGTTGAACACCTTTGGTTCAAGGAATTCCAAGTCATACTGCATATAGGACCTGTTAGCCAAGTGGAGAGCTGCACTACCAGCTAGTCTAGCAAAAGTGAATAGAATGGTCCTCAAGGACTAGTCAGTGACATATCGGATATTAATCTTGCCATCCCTAGATGATTGAGATTCTTCTCTACAGTATCGGTGAATTTAATCCCTCACGGATTCGCCCCCACGGGCAGAACTTGATAATGAGAGAGGGTTACCACGCCATGATAAACCGGTCAAAAAATAGATGTCCACGACAATCAAGGGGATTGATTTGCCTCTAATCTCGAACACCTAGTTGGTAGGATCCCATGGATTGAGAAAATATTACAACAAGTTGATTTTTTGCCTCATGCTAGAGATGCAGAAAAACTTGAGCAAACCATAGTTCTGCAGTGTAGTTACTGCACCCGGATCATGTAAGGAAACCATGTCCTCTTCTTCATGCTCGTGTTCTCACCATGTAACAACCATTTTGCTCTGTGAATCTTTGAAAAAAAAACAAGAGAAGAGTCAGGGTCCTGATTTGGTGAAAAACAGGAAAACATTCCATGAGAAAACAGTGCAAAAGTCTCCCTCCTTGCGCCCATCGCACCCCAGCAGTGTACTGGGTGAGATGCATCGGTACGCATTGCACCTTTCGATATAGAAAGGGTGCAATGGGGCCAGGGAAAATTGATTCAAACCCCAGGGGCTTAGAAAGGCACGGAAACATGCTCAGAATTCAAAAAGGAAGGAATGCAACTGAAGAGCTTAGGTTTAGCTCCTACTTGGTCTAGATGGCGCCAAGAATCATCCATAGAATCTCCATGAATCAGCTAGTGAAAATCAAGGGGGAAAACACCTCCAAAGCTCCAACAAACGCAAGGCCAAATGTAATGGTAAAATGAGGGGTAAAAACCACTTTTAAATTACTTTTCACGTAATTCGAGTAAGGTATTAGTGTTTCAACTCATTTTTCAAGCATGTATTTTCATTTCTAATCGGTTTGACGAAGCAATTGAACATGTAGCATGACTATTGAAGGAACAAAGTGTTAACGGTGAAGTTGGATAATCAATGACCATTATCACGAGCAATTTTTATGTGAAGTTCAAGCTTGTTAAAAATTAAACCTAAGCAATGAGCAAATGTCCCCCCCAAGAGTTAGCTCATTAAAAAATGAACCCATCTCCAATAAGTAACCATTGTGAATGCATTATCATCAGCTTTTGAGCCTTGGTTGTGTTCTCATCATCACCTCCACTCTGTTTTAGCCGATCATAAGCCTCCATTTGATTGTTTACCCTTTTGAGGAACAATTGCGATGAGTGATTCTATTAACCATCCTTGTGACACCGCTGTGATTGGAAAATTCCAAACCTTACCTGGAATCGGCTGCTACTTGAAATTATCACTCGTTCCTCAAAAAACGAGTCTCCTTTAAGCTCTTTTTGTCTGACTCATAATATATGAAAAGATCACCGAGAAATTGGCCTCTCCAGCTCGTTAAAGCTATCGGAAGTGCTATCCCTCCTCTAGATTTTAATCTTTTTGGACCTGAGGGGTTATTACACAAAAATATTGAGCACTTGTTTTGTTCGGCTCGTTAAAACTATTGAAAATTCATCCCTTTCGCATTATTTTATACCTTTTCGGACTTAAGGGATTATATGACGAAAATGGATTATTGGAGTTTCCTTTCTGTCCCTTTTCAAACTCTCTAAAATTGAAAAAGGACCGAGTTATCATTATCGTTAAACTCGTTAAAATCAATAGCGACAAACTTTTCCATATAGACAAGAACGAGTTTCACTGTCGCTAGGCTCATTAAAACATAGCGACGGGTTTGCCCGAAGGGAGAATTATCGAACAAGCATATGTTATCCTCCTCGAGCTTGATAAAAATAAAGAGGTACTAGGCAGCAATGACTGGGGAAAAATTGGGAAGAAAACATGAAGAAACTTTATTGGTAGCAAGTCGCTCTTGAACATGACAGTTTCACTCCATGTTTGAGTCAGTTTGGGATATTTCGTTCACCGGTCATATTACCATTGGTCCATTGCACCATCCATCTTTGGAGTTAACGCTACCAATCCATTTCAATGTCGTCGATATGTTCAAGAGAATTCACTCAGAGAATTCACCTGTGTCTCATCCGCTGCAATACATTCATGCTCCATTCTTTCATGACCGCCACCTTGAACCTTGTATCATCAGATCATTTTCACTTCCGCAAAATCATTTGCTCCATTCCATATCGTAGATGTGGGATTCATTAAGGCCCTCCTACGATGGGTCACTTCTTCTTGACATCAACTCATTATCCAAGAAGCCGACCTAGGAACAACCCTTTCAGTACTTTGAAGCTTGCATGCCTCAATGGCAAGTTTCTCACTTCCGGCGACAGGTTTACATCAATGGCCTTCGACCGAAAGATTTTACATGGTGTTCGATGCCAAGTCCCTTTTTCACACCATGTGAATTGTACTATTGTACCTTGAGGGTCATCATCATTATCGGTGATTCATCTCGCGCCTGTTAACGACTTACATCATTGGCTGGTAATCATGCGATGCCTTTCCATGTTCGAATCTAGAATATCTTTCACATGGATCGACTTGTACTCTAGGCGAAGATTGAACGAGTTTGAAGACCTTGGATCTAGTTTCATCCATCCGGGCTACGATATATTCAAGAAGATAAAGACATCAAATGTACATCATTGGTGAACAGATGGTCATCCAAATAAAAGGATGATGGCTCTATTAGAATCATTAGTTTGCTATACAGACGATCGTCTGTCTTATGTACATGAAAATGAATTTACAAATCTGAGCATGGGAATGCCTGCCTCAACTAGATCATGAAAATATTATGAAGATAATGTATTGTATTGTATCTTATTACAAGTCGCCTTCCAATTCAAAAACCTCGAATCCTCATGATAAAGCATTTCACTCGACATCAAAATATTAATGACCTCATGCTTTAGGGGCAACTGTTATAGACATTTTTGGGCACTGAAACCCCAATCACATATGTCCATAAACCAAGGGCTTCTAAGTCCCTAAAAGTGTTGTTTCACACCCTAAAGGAACAAGGTCAGCTAATTACATCATCTCCCAGAAGTTCTCCATGGAAAGCTGCTCAGAATTGGTCAAAACTGGACCATACAGAGTGGTCAGTGCTAAGGGTGTGATGCATCTCACCTGCTCAGTGAAAAAAGTGCAATGCATACTGGAAATCCCTTTTGTAGGGTGCAATGGGCGAGAGTAGACAAATGGCAGAGACAGTTTGCAAGGTGGATGATCTTGGAATCTTCCAGAAACTTCTCCTGTGACACTTGCCTCTCTGAATTCGCCCAGGGATGAGTAAGAGAACATGTATCTCCAAGTGGAACCAAGAAATATCAGAGAGAGGACACTAATCAAATTCCCAGAAGCTGACTCACCCCCTGCAAACATCTATATATGGATCCCTCATCACAGATATCCAGAGGCTGGAATCTTGTATTTGTAAGGAAGTGTTGTTGATTTCTTGGTAGAATATCATAGTGTTGGGTGATCTAAGCTTTTCATGAGGTGAAGAAGCGCTTTCATGCTGGGAGGATGATCCTAGGTCAGATCAATGGGTTGTAATCCTCTTTGCTATTCTTTCTATTAATAAAGCTATTCAAGTTTTCCTCCACATTCTTGTATGTTTGATGATATATGCATTTTTGTGGTCAATATATATCTGGTCCTATATTGTTTATGATTGTAGATCTCTGTACTTCGATAGTGTTATGCTGCTTTGACTCTACAGGTGCTCTCTGAAGCAAGGAAGGAAGCGACAAAGATCTGTCAGAAGGGAGAGGAACCAAGCAAGGAACCAAGCGCAAGACTGAGATTGGTATCCTTTGTTCCCCTCTTATCTACTTTTGATAAAGGAAAGTGAAAGTAGTTTTAGTTTGTTTGTTTCTAAGATAGCTACCCGTCTTAGTGGGACTAGCAGCTTCGAGTGGACACTAGATTTCCCGATAACAATATCATCATCACATCACATCCCTAAGACAAGCATCATGGAAAGAAGCAGCGAATCAAGTTTTGAAGAAGAAAAACTTAGTGATAGCTCAAGGGAAAGAAATGTGCAGCCCAGGAAACCTCACAAGGGTGGAAAAATTATTAGGGAGGAACCTATTAGCATGACTGAACTCCTTGCTTGCCCTCTAGCCACCACATGTTTCAGATATCAGTCATGTTTTGAGTTTTGTGAAATGGTTGAGAGGGTCAAATACCACCATGAGTTAGCAAGGTAGTTTGTCATAAACATGGAAAATAATGTGGTGCATCTTGCTGGGATCATTTTCGCTCTTTCACCAGCTATTATTGTAGAAGATATAAGAATGCCAGATGTAGGGGAAAAGTGGAACAAAAGGTAGAATATCAGTAACCAACATTATGAACCTTATATCAAGGCAAAATACCATGGTAAACTTAGCAGGGTGTTTCCTTTCAAATTCTTGGAGGACTAGTATGTTCCACTCATGAAGCTTATCATCAAATACTTTACATGTGAGGGTAGGTTCTCTAGACTTTATGCCTACCATATCAGATTGCTTATGCACTTCACCAGGGTCAGAGTGATGAGCATTTCTTATTTCATATGTAAAAACATAGAGAGGATGATAGTGATTGCAAAAAGAAAACCATTTCCACAGCAGATAAATAGTATTTATCATTTTTCTGTCATCAAAATTGTTGTTTTGCATCAGCTCACTCAGTTGGGAGTTTCATGAGAAACCTTCATTTCCAATGAATGCTTCAAGGGGCCTCAAATATTTTTAGATCCTTAACAGGATGGTGAACCATCCGGGCAACAAAAAGAGCCTGAAAGTAAAACAGAAGAGGCTCATTTTCCTGTGTTTATTACTTATGAAAGATGCACTAGGATGATTTTTTTAGCTACCAAATGAGTACTATCTCCACCAGGGGTGGAAGGGGTCTCGGTTTCTTCATCGGACCACAAGAAAATGCTATCTTCACTGGGGGTGAAAGGGGCATTCCCTTCTTCTCCAACTAAACAGGTACATGGCAGAGACAAAGGAAAGCAATAGATGTGTTGTAGATCTAACCCAAGAATATTATAGATCTGATATGAAAGTATAAGATAATGCAAATAAACCCAAAAATAGATAGAAATGATTCTTTATTGATCAAACCCTTAAGGTAGGGCAACACCATACATTCACTCCTTAAGGAAGGAGAACACTCCACAAGCCATATGCATGTTCATACAATAATCCTTGACTATATTTCTTGACTTCCCTCCATGTGGAGTCTCTAGCCTCTATATAGGCCTCATACATGCAATACCATGGATCATTACCATGGTTCCCTCATACCATCCACTAATACCATGGGCCCATTACATTATTACTAACTACTTGTGGTCCCTTACATGATATGAGTTAACAACCTTATTTATTACTATGGCCCATCCCATTATTACATTATTACTTTGGGTACCTCCCTTTGTACCCCATATTACCCCCCTTAGGTATATAACATTCCACCCCCCTTAGCATGTTTCATCCCCGAAACATGGGAAGAACACAAATAATAAGATCTACTCAAAAGAATAGTCCACTGGTACCATGCACGTACATCTAGCCATCCAAGAGAAAGGTGAACCCTTGATCTCATTGGTGCCTTGCTCGCTTGAGATGGAAGCTGACCATGATAGCTCTTCTGTGTTGATGTGTAGTAGGTGGATCTTCGTTCCTCTCTATCTATCCTGCGGGGGTTGTTGTTCTTGTGGCTAATTGGTTGTCATCTTGTTGGTTGTTGTCTTGCGGGGTGATGATATGTTGAAGTTTTAACCCACGGTGTCTTTTTCTTTAATTCACCCCTTACTGGAGCCTGACTGTTATGTTGTGGTGCCTATTGTGGTGTCTTATCTTCCAATATTACTTCCACCACTGAGCCCTCATCTGATGTATCAGCACCTGTAACCTTTCCTGCTTCAGCCTCTGTTTGTGTTTAATTGTCGATCATCATTGGCTCATCATCTGATATGTCAGTCCCTAGAACATCTTTTGTGTCAGCCTCCTTGGACTCTACCTGTTTATTGATGGAAATATCCCGTAATGTAATTTTCTTCTTTTTATACCAGAGCTTCAAGAATTTCTTTTGCACATTAATATTGATAGTAACCATAGATTCCATCCAAGAATATCCCAAAACAACATCCATATTATCCATCTCTGAAGTATAAAAATCACCATGCAACACATACTTATCCACAGAAATCTTCAAATCCTTGTACACTTGAACGTCCTCCTCATACACTTGTGTGTTTTCAATGTGTTTTGCTGGAATTTGGAATTTGTTTGCCAAGTTGACATTTATGAGATTTTGCTTGCAACTTGGATTTATAGACACAATGATTTTCTCCTTCTGAATCAATCCATGAACCTGCAATAAGGAGATACCAGCAGAAAATAACCCTTTAGGTTTCTTGGTTTCCTTCTTTCCTGTAAAAATAAAATCTTTGCTAGGTTCTGTGTCTGTCTGTGTGAGCTTATCCACAAGATTAGATTTACGGTCAAAGTGGTCACGAATAGTTTTTGCGAACTGGTCCCAAGTAGTTACCCTTGGATGGCATTTTTTATGACACTGCCACCATTGCCTTGTTTCATGGTCCAAGTACACTGTTCCCACACATAGCTGAGTCACATCATCCATGATGTAATTCAATCTGAAATATTTCTCCATTTGTGCTAGCCATCTGTCTGGATGAGAGCCATCAAATGTATACACGTTCCTCTGATCTAGGCCTGCCATCACAAAAATTTTGGCGAAAATTTGAAATGACCACAATTATGTCAATATTGCTCAGAATCCATATTATGACCTATTTTTGAAAATGGAACAACCATTCTGCATTTACCCATGTGATAGAAATCTTGATCCAGGCACTAGAATTTAAGATCTACGCTACAACTCTTCCGTCGTCACCAAAATTTCTGCAAAAAAGAGCTGATTTTAAATCAGCGATATCTCCCTCATCCGGACTCCGATTCAACTGATTTTTTTTTTGAAATTGGGTATTTTTTCACAAATAATCCAGATCTATAATTAGATTTTGCAGATCTTGCACCAGGACGTCCAGATCTGCGCCGCAAACTCGCTGCTCTAAAAAATTGTCTGCAACCCCACTGATTTTTAGATCAGCGATATCTCCTTCATCCAGACTCCGATTCGACCGATTTTTTTTTTGAAATCGGGTATTTTTTCATATAGAATCCAGATCTGCAATTAGATTTTGTAGATCTTGCACCAAAATGTACAAATCTGATCTGCAAACTCGCTGCCCCCGAAATCCTGCAAAAAATAAAAAATTCTCCACTTTGTTGCCCAAGAAAGTGCTCTGATACCACTTGTTATAGATCTAACCCAGAAATATTATAGATCTAATATGAAAATCTAAGATAATAGAAATAAACCCAAGAAATAACAAGATCTGAATAGATAGAAATGCTTCTTTATTGATATCAAACCCTTAAGGTAAGGCAACACCATACATTCACTCCTTAGGGAAGGAGAACACTCCACAAGCCATATGCATGTACATACAATAATCCTTGACAATTCCTTAACATCTCTCCATGTAGAGTCTCTAGCCTCTATATAGGCCTCATACATACAATACCATAGATCATTACCATGGTTCCCTCATACCATCGAACTAATACTATGGACCCATTACATTATTACTAACTACTTGTGGTCCCTTATATGATATGGGTTAACCACCTTATTTATTACTATGGCCCATCCCATTATTACATTATTACCTTGGGTACCTCCCTTTGTACCCCATATTATCCCCCCTAGGTATATAACACTTCTGCAACTTTGGATGGCATAGTAAGGACAGAAAAACTCAGACAAGTCTCTGTTATCTTGGATGGGTGCAAGAAGAATCTCAGACAAGGTACAATGGTACAGAATAAGGGCAACAATTCAGTATTTCGTATGGAGGAGAATACCTATGGTTTTCCGATGAGTATCTCAAATGAAATCTTGGCCTTCCTAAAGTCTTGAAGACCTCTATCTCAATGTATCTAACGCAATGATAGTCTTGGCTCAAGTATGATGTGAAGGATCAAGGTGATCTCATATAGTAACACCCTCTCATGGTCTCGGTACAGCATACATCGTAGACACAATCATGTCCTCGACATAAGTTGCATTCATATCAGTCATGATCATAATAAAGATAAGGTCAAAATCTCAATGAAGGTTGCAGTAGTAATGAAGATCTCAATGGAGTAATCAGGGTGCAACAATGATCTCAGTGATGGAGCAGTCATGGTACAGCAATGATGATGATCTCATCAGTGACAAAGAAGAGGATTGGTGCCTTGGTCTTGGAGTGGCATAATAGGTCAAGGTATTGGTATTCGTCAATTAGAATCTCTATAAGAAGAATTTTGTGTGGGTTTTCCTTTCCAAGAGGGAGAGGTTTTGGCCCTGGAAAAATGCCAACATTCTATGTTCTCGTCTCTTTGTTTTGGTAGTTATTTGATGAACTAAAGAAGACACTCTAATAGTAATAAATGAAGATTGGAATAAGAAGAAAATTTGAAAACACCTCACAAATAGTTATCATGCCTAGAAGAATCTCATTAACTATTATTGCCTTAGATTCTTCAACATGGGAAGCAGGCAATGGCCTGATTAACGATACCTCCCCTTGTGTTCCAACGACCCAGTGCCTCCGACACTGCAAAGGTTGTGGCTTTGACGACTGCAAGGTCACTGTATTACCACTAAGAAGGGTTGAATCCCTCAAGGTAATTGGAAAAGGGTTGTCCTAAGAGTCTATCAACCTAGCTTATGTTTGGCGGTAAGTTACTAATGCAAACTGGATCCTAGAATGCTTGTACAAATATGATGAGTGAAATTACTTGTGTTAAGATTGTTTAAGTGTTTAAGTACTCAAGTTATTGATTATTCTTTATGACAGTAGTACTTAACAACAGTTAGAGAACAATCTTAAAACAAGACAAGTGCTCAAGGATACAAGTGTCAATGAACCAATCCACAGGATACTTAGAATAAATATTCAATTTGTCAATTAGCCAATGATTACACGATGCCAATTAGATTTCAAGTGTCAAAGCCACTTATACCAACCAGAAGATCAGAGATTTAGAGCTTAAGTGTATGAGTGCTTTAAGTGTAAAATTCAGAAATTCTTGTAACTTAGAGCAAAACAAGCAAGTGTTAAATCTCAAATATCCAAATCAGAAGTAATATCTCAGAAAATTTCAGCACTTATTAGACTTATGACAGCAGCAAGAAAATTACTTTAAATCATGGAATTTACCATACATAGAATCCGAAAATTTTTCAATGATTAGTGGATGTAAATTTATCAATTTAGCCCACTTTAAGATGCAGCATTCAATGATATATCAAATCTGAAGTAACTTATCACAGTAGTAAACAAATCATCAGATCAACAAGTTAATGATGCTACAACAAATGCCCAATATGCCCAAAACTAGGAAAAATTATCAAAATTTAAAAAATCAAGTTTTTAGGGCTTTTAGAGTGTGATATTCAGAAAATATCAATTCTGATAAACTTGTTACAGCAGTGAGGAAATTAGAAAACTAGTGAGCTATTAGTGCTTGAACAAATACCAAAAGGTCCTAGAACTTGGAAAAATTTGTCAAAACTGAAAATTTGAAATTTTGAGCCTTTTAGGTGAATTATTCAGAAAAAGTTTAGATCTGATATATTCAGCTATGTAGTAAAATTCTAGCAAGCAAAAAATCAGATCTAGGCTAAATAACCAATGCCCAAATGGCCAAAATTTAGAAAAATTCAAATTTTGCAATTTTGAATTATTTTGACCAAATTAAATGTGATTTTAGGGCTTATATATCACTGTTAAAAATAAAAATTACAGCAATGGTAAAACAGTGAGAAACTAGGGTTCAGATAGCAAACCAAGAGGCTTTGGGGCCTTGTAGATGGCTAGGAAGACTTCCAATGAAGATGACCTCTTGAAACCACAATATTAACCCCAAAATCGCTGCAAAACAAACTGTTAGAGATAAAATGTCAATCCTTTGAAGAAACCTTTGTTTGCAATGAGATCTAGCCCTTGTAGGGCTTATGGTCTTCTTAATGCTTGTAAAATAGGTCCCAAACACTAACCTTTTAAGTTGGGTAAGGGCTAGGGCCTTTAAAAAATGGGTATTTTCCACAATCTAAATATAAGCAACCTGCAAAAATAGCCTGAAAACCCTAGACTTCTAAGGTTTCTGAAGTCTCCAATGCCAATTTCTTCTTCAATCTTGAAAAAAATTTATAATAGAAACCCAATATAAAAAAATTTAAATTTCAAAACCCCAAAACTCAAGTTAGCAAAAATTATCTACAAATTGTTTGCAAAATCTACAAATATACAAGGGTTTTGAAAATTAAAATTTTTGAGAAATAAAATTTTTATGGTTATTTTCATTGATAATTGATTAAAAACACTTTAAAAACCCCAATGCACATTAGTCTTAGTGAAGATTTAATCCACCACATAAATATTCGGGATCCAAGTAATAGTGGTTTTGCCCAAGTTTGTGAATTTGGGGACCAAGCACTGAAGTCCCTGCAAACACTATGTATTTATCTCAAGACAGTTTGTTAATCATATGGTAAATCAAATCACCTAAGATTAGTCCAAAACTATCAATAGCATGATTTTATCTCCATCCCATGAAAAACAAATCTTACTATTATTCAACACAACATAGGAAAGCTTGTAGTCAATACATACCACAAATCAATGAACATCGAACACCTTGAATTGCACCCCAAAGTCTTTATTATGATAGAAAAAATAGTTCCTAGCAGAACAATAGTTTACGTGAAAGCTTCAACAGCGATTTCTTAGCTAGAAATCAGATGGTTAAAGACTCGAATGACTATCTAATTTATAGATAAATCCTCTAAGTGGAAAAATAACAGCTAGTTTTCTCAATCCTTGTCAAAATAATCTCGGTCGTTGAAAAATACTTGATTATCTTTTAATCTTCGCGGTTGAATTTTAATTTTTGAGGAATTTTTGAATTTATGATTTAATTTCAATTTTATTAGCTCAAAATTAATTATTTTGAGCTAATTGCCTCAAAATGTTGACTTTGATCTAACCACCAAGGTCCAAAGGTCCAATTTTTCTTGAAATATACAATATTCCCTTGGTGGAAGACCTCCAAAAATTAATTTTTTTAAGACCCACGAATTTTTCCACTTGGAGAATTTAATTTTAACTATAATTAATTAATTTTCTGATTTAGGATTTAATTTCATTTTTGCCAAAAAAATTAATTAATTGACACTTGAGGGGATTTAATGTTTTTTCACCCTCTAATATTTTAACCATAGTGTCTAAGTATGAGGGACCATGCATTAAAATATTTTTTACATATGATTTAGAATTCAGCCCTCGAAGGGGAAATACTTGTTCAGCTTAGACTCTCAAAATACATACCCAATGTGTGACACAACATGATCTAGTAGACCAAGTGATTTGTAATAAAATAATTTAACCAATTAACTTAAATTATTCTCAAATCACTTTTACATAAGACTTGGCTAGAACACTAGGACTCACTTAAGACTGTAATATTCCTAATTAGCCATGGCTAATTGGAATATTCGATTTTGCTCAATTTTGTCTTCTATAGTTATTTGTAAATAAAAAGGTGAGGAAAAGGGGACATAACTCACTTTTAGAATAAAAGTCACTTCCTAGTAGCACAACGTTGTGACTTAAAGGGGAGCCAAGGGGGGTCAAAGGACCACGCAGAGATGGGGCCCATGCAGACACTTAGAGGGATTGCGCAGATTGGAAAAGGAACACGTGGCAAGAGGAGATTATGTTGGAAGAGGTGAGTCTTGGGATTGAGAGAGGCCAATGCTATAAAGGAGAGAGGAGCCTCCTCATTTTGGCATGGAGTTATGAGCATTTGAGCTAGTCACTTCGACTTGGAGCACGCTGGTTGTTTAGCCTATCTGCAGCACTGTTTAGTGCACTGAGTGTCTCCGTTCGGAGATCTCACCCTTAGCCCCGGGGGACTTCGAGTGCCTAATCTTTGGCATTGAGGTGGGGCTGAGCATTGGAGGACTATGCAGTCTTGAGAGAGAGGGATGCAGTTCTTCTAGGGGCAGTCCTGGATTGAGAATTTGTGGAGGAGTTGAGCTGGGATATTGAGCAAGGGATTAGCTCTTGCATATTGGAGGAGTTTGGCAGAGTTTCAGGCAGTATTTTGGAGGATTCTACTGAGTGGCAGCGTAGGGCCTTGAGGGATTGAGTAATTTCCCAAGGGGTGATTTTCGAGGGTCGGCCATTTCAGAAAAGGTTTCTGGGTTTTTCTGGGTTTTCTGAGTAGAGGCGGATTCCAGAGTTTAAGCATTTTCTGAGGAGGGGAACAACCCCAAATCCTCATTTGATTTCCAGTAGTAGTAGTAGCACGACAATTTTCCAGCAGCATCCACACAGTTCAAAGAGAGGCCATTCCTTTGCTATTCTGAGTGTATTTATTCACTTGCCTGGTGCAAGTTGAGGTGCCATCCTTCTGATCACCTCCTGTACTCTTTCCATTACTCAGTATAATAAAATGGCTTAGCATTTCTCTCTGCATTTCTCGAGTATCTGCTTATATTTCATGTTTACATTATTATATGTTGCACCATTGTTATTTTTATCATTTTGAGTTTCCCGATTATTATATCATTTGTTCGTATTTGGTTGGAGTTTACTGGGGTTTTGGGGAATATCTCTGAAACGGGATATTACAGTGGTATTAGAGCATAGATCTGGCTCAGCTTGTGGAGCTAGCAATCTATGACACCCAGGGAAAAGCCCTACATTTGTTACAGAGGTAGGAGATACAGAGACACTGGACGTAGGTTGGAGAACACCTATGGGGAGGGAGACTGTGTTCCCGTGGTGGACGCAGAACAGGAGGAGCCTGTGGTGGACGCAGAACAGAGGGAGCCTGTGGTGGACGCAGAGCAGGAGGATCCGATGGCAGATGAGGACAGGAAGAGATTTGCAGACATGCTCAAATCAATGCAGGACCTGTCGAGGCAGATCAAGGTGATGGGGCAGAGATTCACGGCAGTGGAGGCTAGACAGCGTGAGAACCCACGGGTTTTCTAGGTTGGTGAGGGATCGGGTACATCCCACCATTTTCCAGAGCAGGGTGTCACTTAGTGTGACACTACTCAGAAAATGGCCTCACTTGCCCCTACACACTCTACCATGCCCACTTTCCTAGGAGCAGACACGAGGGCTGGAGCCCAGCAGAAAGCAAAGCCCGGTCACATGGACGACTATTTTGCAGAGTACCAGGCCTATGGGCAAGAGTTCAGGGACGCTCTCTCATTCAGAGACTTTGTTCAGCTCCAGCGGGATAGTAGACCCCACAATCATCATAGGGGACACCAGCATTATCACGATGGAGACACCCACCACACAGCTAGTAGATTTCACTTGCCTACATTTGACGGTTCATCAAACAGTTCGGCAAGGTCTTGGGTGGAGAAATTGGACATCTATTTCCAACTTAACGAGATGTCGGAGACAGAGGCCATCAAGGTGGCGACATTACATTTGGATGGTGAGGCCCAAGATTGGTGGTTCCATGGGATGGTTACACTCGGACATTCCACAGTGACGACGTATGCCGAGTTCACTAGGAGATTGATGGAGAGGTTTGACAGGAGGGATCTGGAACAGTATTTTGTTGAGCTAACGAGGCTCAAACAGACTGGGAGCCCTGAGACCTACATCGCAGACTTCTTGAGGGTTTCAGTGATGGTGCCAGATCTATCCATGGCACGGAGGATATACATGTTTGTGGAGGGGTTAGCAGAGCCACTTCGGGGTCTAATCAGATCCACTAGACCAACCACACTCCAGGATGCTATTAGCAGGACCCGGGACTTACAGGATGCCTTACCCAAGACCCGGACACCTTACCCCGGAGACAGGCTTTCCAGCCTAAGGGGAAGGATGTGAGGATTCCACCTCCAAAAGGGAATCCAGGAGGAGCATAGTTTGATGATGACGCTAGGAGGGAGTTGAAGAAGAAATTGTTGTGTTTTACCTGTCAGGAGCCTTAGGCACCAGGACACAGGTGTGCTGCTGGCAAGGCACACTTTATTGAGGTCTTCTCCGAGAACAGCAAGGAAGAAGATGAGGAGGATGAGGTGGAGGCAAGAGATAGTCATGTCGTGCAGGGTCCTTTGCCACCTCCACCACCAGCAGCAGGTGGTGCAACCTTTGCACCTACCAGAGGGGCCCTTGCAGCATTGCGAGTAATTCCCAAGTATTTGACGTTGCGCGTACGGGGGACAGTACGTGGCCAGTGAGTATCAGTTTTGGTTGATAGTGGGGCCACCCACAACTTCATCGACGCACCGATGGTTGAGCGAAGAGGTATACCGACAGAGAGCTTCGATGGATTTTCAGTTCTAGTCCCAGGAGATTAGACCATGGTGTGTGCTCGTTATGTTCCAGAGTTATCAGTGACGATGGGCACCTACACACTGACTAACCACTTCTTCGTGGTCAATATTCTGGACACCAACATAGCGCTAGGTGTTCAGTGGCTTATCACTCTAGGGAAGGTCACGACAGATTGTAAGGCCCTAGAGATGGAGTGGGATGATGAGAAGACAGGGAGGCATGAGAAGATACGGGGACAACACACATACCCGCCACAGACTGTTTCGGCTCATCGAATGGAGGCAGTCTTCTGAAAGGGAGACATAGAGTGGGAAGTGGAGCTGCGTGCATCAAAGGCAGGGACCACAGGACAGACAGTGCACCCAGAAATATAGTCCATCCTTGACCGGTATGCCACAGTATTTGGGGAGATTCCACTGGGACAGCCACCGGACTGGGGGTTTGAGCACACCATCGAGCTTGAGCAGGGCATACAGGCAGTGATTACTACCCCTTATAGGCATCCCAAGGCCTATCAGGATGAGATTAAGCGGGCCATTCAGGAGTTGCTGGCTCTTGGGCACATTCGGCCGAGCATGAGTCCTTTTGCTTCTTTCGTGGTGTTGGTAAAGAAGAAGGATGGTACATTGAGGATGTGCATTGACTACAGGGCCCTGAACAAGAAAACACTAAAGAACAGGTACCCCATACCCAGGATCGATGAGTTGATGGATGAGTTGAGAGGAGCACGGTTCTTCTCAAAGATTGATTTGAGATCTGGGTATCATCAGATTCGCGTGAGGGAACAGGACATTCCCAAGACTGACTTCAGGTGTCACTATGGGCACTTTGAGTTTTTGGTGATGCCCTTCGGGCTAACCAATGCTCCCGCTACATTCTAGTTTTGCATGAATCACATCTTCCGCAGTCATTTAAGGAAGTTTGTGTTGGTGTTCTTTGATGATATCCTCATTTACAACAAAACTTTGGGAGGAGCATCTCCAGCATATTGAGACAGTATTGTGTATCTTGGAGGAGCTGCAATTCTATGCCAAACTCTCCAAGTGTGAGTTTGGGTTGAAGAAGATGTTATACTTGGGACACATCATAGGGGTGGACGGAATGAGGGTCCACGAGGAGAAGATCAGGGCCATCAGAGATTGGCCGGAGCCAAGAAACATGATAGAACTTCGAGGATTCATTGGCATTTGCACTTACTACCGGAAGTTCGTCAAGTGTTTCTCACAGCTTGTTGCACCCTTGACAGATTTGACGAGGAAGGGAGCATTTAGTTGATCGGATACAGCGCAGCGAGCCTTTGACAGGCTCAAGGAGGTTATGAACAACTGCCCAGTGCTTGCATTGCCAGATTTTACATAGCCATTTGTTTTGGAGTGTGATGCGTCGAGAGAGGGGATCGGCGCAGTGTTGATGCAGGGAGGTCACCCTATAGCCTTTGAGAGCCGGAAGCTCCTTCCACACGAGAGGTTGTATTCTATATATGACAAGGAGATGCTGGCCATCATGCATGCATTGGCCAAGTTCCAGCAGTATCTAGTGGGTAACAGGTTCAGGGTGAGGACTGATCACAACAACCTCATGTTCTTTTTGGAGTAGAAGCAGCTACAGGAGAGGCAGCAGAAGTGAATCAATAAGATCCAAGCACATGACTTTGACATTGAGTATGTCAAGGGAAAAAACAACGTGGTAGCAGATGCCCTTTCACATAGACCAGCCACATTGTCTCTTATGAGCTTGGACGCAGACTGGAGGGCTCAACTCATAGTAGAGTACTCCAAGGATAGATTTTCATGTGAGGTTCTGGATGGGCAGGTGGCGGATGACAGGTACAGGGTGGTCGATGAGATCATCTACTACAGGGACCAAATCTTCTTGACTGAGGGATCTCAGCTCAAGAAGAAGATACTTCAGGCGTCACATGATTCACCATTGGCAGGTCATCAGGGGTTTACCAAAACCTACAAGGCCATTAGAGAGAGGTTCTCATGGAAGGGCCTCAGGGAGGATGTACTCCAGCATGTCCGGGAGTGTGATGTTTGCCAGAGGAACAAGGGGGAGATGAACCATTCAGCAGGACTATTGCAGCCTCTTCCCATTCCGGAGGGGAAATGGGAGTGTATTTCGATGGACTTTATCACAGGGTTGCCCATGGTACAGGGCAAGGACTGCATCTTTGTCGTTGTTGATCGGCTGACAAAGTACTCACACTTTTCGCCATATCCGCACACTACACAGCAGCGCAGGTGGCCGAGCTGTTCTTCAGAGAGATTTTCAGGTTACATGGTCTTCCCATGACCATCACCAGTGACAGGGACAGTCGTTTCATGGGCGGATTTTGGCAGGAGCTTTTCCAGTTGGTGGGGACGGAGTTGACACCGAGTACCAATTATCACCCACAAATGAACGGGCAGACAGAGATGGTTAACAAGTGGCTGGAGGGCTACTTGCATAACTATGTCAGTGGGCAGCAGCGAGCATGGCTGAAGTGGCTACATCTGGGGGAGTACTGCTACAACACTACACATCACATGTCCATTGGTATGTCACCATTTTATGATTTGTATGGATATCATCCCTTATATTTTTGCTGACGTGATGTTTGGTGCTAGCAAGGCTCCGAGAGCCAAGATTTGGATCTAAGAGAGTCAGGATATTCTCTAAGCTCTTAAGGATAATATGGCTACAGCGCAAAACCAGCAAAAGCTGTATGCTAACAGGGGTCAGGTGGAGAGACAGTTTGAGGTAGGGGACTTGGTCTACCTACGATTACAGCCATACCAACAGTCGTGACTGAAGCAGAAAGGGGCTGAGAAGCTCAAGCCCCGCTTTTATGGGCCATACAAGGTGATACGTAGGATTGGACAGGTTGCGTATGAGTTGGAGCTGCCCCAAGGTAGCAAGATTCATAACGTCTGTCATGTATCATGCCTAAAGAAGGCATTGGGGCAGCATGTGGCGGTAACAGATGAGCTACCACCCACGGATGATGAGGGACATTTGGTGTTGCAGCCGGAGGCTATTATTGATACCAGGGAGAGGCAGCTATGGAACAGGACAATTCGGGAATTCTTGGTGAGGTGGAAAAATTTGTCAGATGAGGATGCCACTTGGGAGTGAGAAAATTTTGCAACATCCATGTAATATCCCTAACCCGAAATATTCCTCAATCCACAGCAAAACCCCAACCAAATACATGCAAACAAAATAACAGTGGTACAGCATACAATTATGTAAACAGGAAATATAAGCAGATATTCAAGAAATGCAGCGTGAAAAGCTAAGCCATTTTATTATATTGAGCAATAAGAATGGGTACAGGAGGTGATCAGAAAGATGGCACCTCGACTTGCACAAGCCAAGTGAAGAAATACTCTCAGAATAACAAAGAATGGCCTCTCTGCGTGGATGTTGCTGGAAAACTATCGTGCTGTTGCTGCTGCTGCAAAACAAATGATGATTTGGGGCTGCTCCCCTCCACGGAAAATGTTGAACTCTCGAATTGGGCTCTACTCAAGAAACCCAGAAAAACCCAGAAAACTTTCCTAGAATAGCCGACCCCCGAAAATCACCCCCTTGGGGATCTGCGCAGTTCCTCAATGCTCTGCGCTGCCACTAAAGAACCCCTCCAGAACTATGCCAGAAACTTTGCCAAGAATCCTCCAATAAGTGAGGGTTAGTCCCCTGCTCAATCACCCAGCATAAATCCTCCTGCAAAAACCCCAATCCAACACTACAGCCAGAAAGAACTACGGCCCACTCTCAGTACTGCACAGTCCTCCAAAACGCTGATGAAACTACTGCTGAAATGCTGATAAAACTGTTGTTGAAATGCCAATGGAAATACCTTGCCCGAGCAGGCACTCGAAATCCCACGGGGCTAAGGGTGAGATCTCCAAACGGAGACACTCAATGCACTAAACAGTGCTGCAGACTAGCTAAATAGCCAGCGTGCTCAGAAGTCAAAACGACTAGCTCAAAATGCATATAACTGAATGATCCCAAAATGAGGGGGCTCCTTTCTCTTTTATAGCCTTCGCCTCTCTCAATCCCAAGGCTCACCTCTTCCTGCGTGGTTCCCCTCTTGCCACGTGTTCCTTCCCTCCTGCGCAATCTCTCCATGTGTCTGCATGGGCTCCATTTCTGCGTCTCCCTTTGGCCCCCTTGATTCCCCTTTAAGTCACAACATTGTGCTACTAAGAAGTGACTTTTTATTCTAAAGTGAGTTATGTCCCCCATCCTCACTTTTTTATTTACAAATAACTATAGAAGGCAAAAATTGAACAAAATCGAATATTCTAATTAGCCATGGCTAATTAGGAATATTACAGTCTTCCCGGGCAAAATGTTGCTTGTCCTCAAGCAACTGAAGTGATGGATGCTGTAAGATCTTCTCGCTCTCCTAAGTGGCATCCTCATCCAGCAAATTCTTCCACCTCACCAAGAATTCCCGGACCGTCCTGCTCCACAGCTACCTCTCCCTGGTATCAATGATAGCCTCCGGCTGCAATACCAAATGCCCCTCGTCATCCATGGGTGGCAACTCATCTATCACTGTCACCTACTGCCCCAATGCCTTTTTCAGGCATGATACATGAAAAACATTATGAATCTTGCGGCCTTGGGGCAGCTCCAACTCATATGCAACTTGTCCCAGTCCAACCCTGTGTATCACCCTGTACGGCCCATAAAAGTCGGGCTTGAGCTTCTCAGCCGCCTTCTGCTTAAGTGACAACTGTAGGTATGGCTGTAATCGTAGGTAGACCATGTCCCCCACCTCGAACTGTCTATCCACCCGACCCCTATCAGCATACAGCTTCTGCTGGTTCTGCGCTGTAGCCATGTTATCCTTGAGAGCTCGGAGAATATCTTGACTCTCTTGGATCCAAATCTTGGCTCTAGGAGCCTTTCTATCACCGAACATCACGTCAGCAAAAGATAAAGGATGATACCCATATAAGGCATAGAATGGTGACCTACCGATGGACATGTGATGTGAAGTATTGTAGCAGTACTGCCCTAGATGCAGCCACCTCAACCATGCTTGCTGCTGCCCGCTGACATAGTTACGCAAGTAGTCCTCTAGCCACTTGTTAACTATCTTTGTCTGCCCATCTGTCTGTGGGTGATAACTGGTACTCGGTGTCAACTCCGTCCCCACCAATCGAAAAAGCTCCTGCCAAAACCCGCCCATGAAACGAATGTCCCTATCATTGACGATGGTCTTAGGAAGACCATGTAGCCTGAAGATCTCTCTAAAGAACAGCTCGGCCACCTATGTTGCTGTATAGTGTGCGTACTTTGTCAGTCGATCAACGACGACAAAGATACAATCATTGCCCTGTACTATGGGCAACCCTGTGATGAAGTCCATCGAAATACTCTCCCATTTCGCCTCCAGAATGGGAAGAGGCTACAATAATCCCGCAGGATGGCTCATCTCTCCCTTGTTCCTCTGGCAAACATCGCACTTCCGGATGTGCTAGAATATGTCCTCCTTGAGGCCCTTCCATGAGAACCTCTCCCTAATGGCCCTATAGGTTTTGGTAAGCCCCTGATGTTCTGCCAATGGTGAATTATGTGATGCCTGGAGTATCTTCTTCTTGAGTCGAGACCCCTCAGTCAAGAAGATCTGGTCCCTGTAATAGATGATCTCATCGAACACCCTGTACATGTCATCTGCCACCTGCCCATCCAGAACCTCACATGCAAACATATCCTTGAAGTACTCTACTAAGAGTCGAGCCCTCCAATTTATATCCAAACTCATAAGAGACAGCGTGGCTATTCTACGTGAAAGGGCATCTGCTACCACGTTGTTCTTACCCTTGACATAATGTCAAAGTCATATGCTTGGATCTTGCTGATCCACTTCTGTTGCCTCTCCTGTAGCTGCTTCTACTCCAAAAGGAACTTGAGGCTGTTGTGATCAGTCCTCACCCTGAACTTGTTACCCACCAAATACTACCGGTACTTGGCCAATGCATGCATGATGGCCAGCGTCTCCTTGTCGTATATAGAATACAACCTCTCGTGCGGAAGGAGCTTTCGGCTCTCAAAGGCTATAGGGTGACCTCCCTGCATCAACACTGCGCCGATCCTCTCTCCCAATGCATCACACTCCAAAACAAATGGCTGCGTAAAATCAGGCAACGCAAACACTGGGCAGCTGCTCATAACCTCCTTGAGCCTGTCAAAGGATCGTTGCGTTGTATCCGACCAACTGAATGCCCCCTTCCTCGTCAAATCTGTCAGGGGTGCAGCAAGCTGCGAGAAACCTTTGATGAACTTTCAGTAGTAAGTACAAATGCCAATGAATCCTTGAAGTTCCGTCACATTTCTCGGCTCCGGCCATTCTCTGATGGCCCTGATCTTCTCCTCGTGGACTCTCACTCCATCCACCCCTATGATGTGTCCCAGATACAACATCTTCGTCAACCCAAATTCACATTTGGAGAGTTTGGCATAGAACTGCTGCTCCTATAAGATAGGCAATATCGTCTCAATGTGCTGGAGATGCTCCTCCCACGTCCCGCTGTAAATGAGAATGTCATCAAAGAATACCAACACAAACTTCCTCAAGTGACTATGGAAGATGTGATTCATGTAGGACTGAAATGTAGCGGGGGCGTTGGGTAGCCCAAATGGCATCAGCAAGAACTCAAAGTGCCCATAGTGACACCTGAAGGCAGTCTTGGGAATGTTCTGCTCCCTCACGCGAATCTGATGGTACCCAGATTTCAAATCAATCTTTGAGAAGAATCGTGCTCCCCTCAACTTGTCCATCAACTCATCAATGAAGTTGTGGGTCGCCCCACTATCAACCAAAACTAATACTCGTTGGCCACGTATTGTCCCTCGTACACGTAGCGTCAGATACTTGGGAACTCCTCGCAATGCTGCAAGGGACCCTCCGGTGGGTGCAAAAGATGCACCACCTGCTACTGGTGGTGGAGGTGGCAAAGTTCCCTGTATGGCATGGCTATCTCCTGCCTCCACATCATCCTCTTCTCCACTACTCTCGTAGAAGACCTCAATAAAATGTGCTTTGCCAGCAGCACATCTATGTCCCGGTGCCCACGGCTCCTGACATGTGAAGCACAACCACTTCTTCTTCAGCTCCCTCCTAACATTGTCCTCAATCTGTACTCGTCCTGGATTCCCCTTTGGAGGTGGAATCCTCACATCCTTCCCCTTAGACTGAAAAGGCTATCTTTGGGGGTAAGGTGTCCGGGTCCTGGGTAAGACATCCTATAAGTCCCGGGTCCTGCTGATAGCGTCCTGGAGTGTGGCTGATCTAGTGAATCGAACTAGACCCCGAAGTGGCTCTGTTAACCCCTCAACATACATATAGTCCCTCCGTGCTGTGGATAGGTTTGGCACCATCACAGAGACCCTCAAGAAATCTGCAATGTAGGTCTCTAGGCTCCCTGTATGTTTGAGCCTCGTCAACACAACAAAATGCTGCTCTGGATCCCTCCGATCAAATCACTCCATCAATCTCTTGGTAAACTCCACATATGTCGTCACTGTAGAGTGCCCGAGTGTAACCATCCCGTGAAACCACCAATCCTAGGCCTCATCATCCAAATGCAATGTTGCCACCTTGATGGCCTCTACCTCCGACATCTGGTTAAGCTAGAAGCCTGGAAATAAATGTCCAGCTTCTCCACCCAAGACTTCACCGAACTGTTTGATGAACCATCAAACGTAGGCAAGTGGAATCCCTCTGTGATGGTCGCGGGGCCTACTATCCCGCTGGAGTTGAACAAAGTCTCTGAATGAAAGAGCATCCCTGAACTCCTACCCATAGGCCTGGTACTCTGCAAAATAATCACCCATATGGCCGGGCTCTGCCTCCTGCTGGGCTCCGACCCCCGTGTCTGCTTCTAAGAACATGGGCATGGTAGAGCGTGTATGGGCATGCGAGGCCACCTGCTGCGCAGTATCACGCTGCTCTGGTAAATGATGGGATGCACCTGATCCCTCACCAATCTGAAAAACCCGTGGGCTCTCAGGCTGTCTGGCCTCTACTACTCTGAATCTTTGCCCCATCACCTCAAGTTGCCTCGACAGATCTTGTACTGATTTGAGGAGCATATCTGTTGTTATATACCTAGGGGGGATAATATGGGGTACCAAGGGAGGTACCCAAGGTAATAATGTAATAATGGGATGGGCCATAGTAATAAATAAGGTGGTTAACCCGTATCATGTAAGGGACCACAAGTAGTTAGTAATAATGTAATGGGCCCATGGTATTAGTGGATGGTATGAGGGAACCATGGTAATGATCCATGGTATTGCATGTATGAGGCCTATATAGAGGCTAGAGACTCCACATGGAGGATGTCAAGGAATTGTCAATGAATATTGTATGAACAAGCATATGGCTTGTGGAGTGTTCTCCTTCCTTAAGGAGTGGATGTATGGTGTTACCCTACCTTAAGGGTTTTAATCAATAAAGTGAATCATTTCTATCTATTTCAATCTTGTTATTCTTAGGTTTATTTATATTTTCATATGTTTCTGGGTTAGATCTACAACAAGTGGTACCCCATATTATCCCCCCTAGGTATATAACATCCGCAGATCTCTTCCCATGCTCGTCTACCATCGGATCCCTCTGCTCTGCGTCCACCACAGGCTCCTGTTCTGCATCCACCACCGAAACACAGTCTCCCTCTCCGTAGATGTTCTCCAACCTACGCTCATTGTCTCTGTATCTCCTACCGCTGTAACAAATGTAGAGCTTTTCCCCCGGTGTCATAGATTGCTAGCTCCACAAGCTGAGCCAGATCTATGCTCTGATACCACTGTAATATCCCTAACCCGTAATATTCCTCAATCCCCAACAAAACCCCAACCAAATACGTGCAAAAAAAATAACAGTGGTACAACATATAATTATGTAAACAGAAAATATAAGCAGATACTCAAGAAATGTAGCGTGAAAAGCTAAGCCATTTTATTATACTAAGCAATAAGAATGGTACAGGAGGTGATCAGAAATATGGCACCTCGACTTGCACAAGGCAAGTGAAGAAATACTCTTAGAATAACAAAGAATGGCCTCTCTGCGTGGATGCTGTTGGAAAATTGTCGTGTTGCTGCTAGAAAACAAATGATGATTTGGGGCTGCTCCCTCCACGGAAATACTGAAACTCTGGAATCGAGCTCTACTCAAGAAACCCAGAAAGCTTTCCTGGAATAGCCGACACCTGAAAATCACCCCCTTGGGGATCTGCGCAATTCCTCAATGCTTTGCGCTGCCACTGAAGAACCCCTCCAGAACTATGCTAGTAACTCTGCCAAGAATCCTCCAATAAGCGAGGGTTGGTCCCCTGCTCAATCACCCAGCATAAATCCTCCTACAAAAACCCCAATCCAACACTACAGCCAGAAAGAACTGCGTCCCACACTCAGTGCTGCGCAGTCCTCCAAAATGCTGATAAAACTGCTGCTGAAATGCTGATAAAACTGTTGCTGAAATGCCAATGGAAATACCTTGCCCGAGCAGGCACTCGAAGTCCCACGAGGCTAAGGGTGAGATCTCTGAACGGAAACACTCAATGCACTAAACAGTGCTACAGACTAGCTAAACAGCCAGCGTCCTCAGAAGTCAAAACAACTAGCTCAAAATGCACATAACTGAATGATCCCAAAATGAGGGGGCTCCTCTCTCTTTTATAGCCTTCGCCTCTCTTAATCCCAAGGCTCACCTCTTCTTGCATGGTTCCCCTCTTGCCACGTATTCCTTCCCTCCTGCGCAGTCTCTCCATGTGTTTGCGTGGGCTTCATTTCTGCATCCCCCTTTGGCCCCCTTGACTCCCCTTTAAGTCACAACATTGTGCTACTAAGAAGTGACTTTTTATTCTAAAGTGAGTTATGTCCCCCGTCCTCACTTCTTTATTTACAAATAACGATAGAAGGCAAAAATTGAACAAAATCGAATATTCTAATTAGCCATGGCTAATTAGGAATATTACAATCCATCACTTTAGTTGCTTGAGGACAAGCAACATTTTTCCGGGGGAGACTGTAATATTCATAATTAGCCATGGCTAATTGGAATATTCGATTTTGCTCAATTTTGCCTTCTATAGTTATTTGTAAATAAAAAGGTGAGGAAAAGGGGACCTAACTCACTTATAGAATAAAAGTCACTTCCTAGTAGCACAACATTGTAACTTAAAGGGGAGCCAAGGGGGCCAAAGGACCATGCAGAGATGGGGCCCACGGAGACACTTGGAGGGACTACGCAGATGGGAAAAGGAACATGTGGCAAGAGGAGATTACGTTGGAGGAGGTGAGCCTTGGGATTGAGAGAAGCCAATGCTATAAAGGAGAGAGCAGCCTCTTCATTTTGGCATGGGGTTATGAGCATTTGAGCTAGTCACTTTGACTTGGAGCACACTGGCTGTTTAGCCTATCTGCAGCACTGTTTAGTGCACTGAGTGTCTCCGTTCGAAGATCTCACCCTTAGCCCTGGGGGACTTCGAGTGCCTACTACGGCAAGGTATTTTCAGCAATTTTTTTGCAGTAGTTTTGATCTTTGGCATTGAGGTGGAGCTAAGCATTGGAGGACTGCGCAGTCTTGAGAGAGAGGGACGCAGTTCTTCTGGGGGCAGTCCCGGATTGAGGAGTTGAGCTGGGATATTGAGCAAAGGATCATCTCTTTCATATTGGAGGAGTTTGGCAGAGTTTCAGGCAATATTTTGGAGGATTCTACTGAGTGGCAGCGCAGGGCCTTGAGGGATTGAGTGATTCCCCAAGGGGGCGATTTTCGAGGGTCGGCCATTTCAGAAAAGCTTTCTGAGTTTTCTGAGTTGAGGCGGATTCCAGAGTTTCAACATTTTCTGAGGAGGGGAACAACCCTAAATCCTCATTTGATTTCCAGTAGTAGCAGCAACACGACAATTTCCAGTAGCATCCACGCAGTTCAGAGAGAGGCCATTCCTTTGCTATTTTGAGTGTATTTCTTCACTTGCCTGGTGCAAGTTGAGATGCCATCCTTCTGATCACCTCTTGTACTCATTCTATTACTCAGTATAATAAAATGGCTTAGCATTTCTCGAGTATCTGCTTATATTTCATGTTTACATTATTATATGTTGCACCACTGTTAATTTTATCATTTTGAGTTTCCCGGTTATTATATCATTTGTGCGTATTTGCTTGGAGTTTACTGGGTTTTTGGGGAATATCTCTGAAACAGACTGTGACACAAAATAACACGCTCACTTTGGGGTGAGGTTGGAGTGAAAAACTTTGCCGACCATCCGTGTTTAGAAACACAAATGAGTCAATGAGACGAAAAACCTTCTAGGATGAAATTATCGCCAAAATAATAGGCTTACCTAGGTTGTTACATACATTTGTGGTCTTGTTGACCACTGGAGTGGCACCTAATGATTATATGAAGACTCCATGCCCAAGGATGATCTAGAGGACACTTGTACAATTATATATCATCAGTCAACAAAGTTTTTTAACTCTACTTCTATTTTCTCATCATCTTTCTTGTACCCAGATTTCACATCCTGCAAGGAATTGTAATAAATGATACTAATAATGATGAGTTTGAGTATGTAACAGCCCTAGGATGTTGGGACTTGATCAACAAACGAGTACACCTCAGAGTGTTTTTTTATCAAGTTAATTATCCCTTCTTTTTCAGAGGCAGATAATTTTTTGCGTTTTTTCACTCACTTTTTACCCCAAAGTCGGAGTGACGGTTTGAAGGTTGAGCTCTTAACACATCTTAGTGTCTAAAGTTGATGTATATTACCATATTAGATCACACAAAAAAAATTGTGGAATTTGGTTAGGTCTAAGTAGTCATTTTTTAATTTTTTAGATTTTCTGAACTGGGGAAATTGCAATAAAAATTGTATTTGTTATATAATAAGTGATGTCTAGAGAAGTTGTAAGGTGTATGAGTAATGAAATTTGCACCTCTCACCCTCAACTTTCTACTATGACACACTTTGAGGGTTAAAAATGTGTTTTGAACCCTCAAAACTTATTTTTCCTAAGTTTAATGGGAAATCTGGCAATTAATTAAGCCAGAAATTAAATAAATAGAGAAAAATAAATATCCACACATGCTAAATGTTGTGGAAATGAGGTGGAAAATCATGGAGGAGTTAAAGTGAAGTCCCAAGGTGATGTGGACTCCTAAAATCAAGAAAAGGATGTGCTCAAATAAAATCGAATTTCTGGCATTAAGTGAGAAAGTTGCTTACTTGGAAATTCGAATTTGTGAAGTTAATGCACATTTGGGCGGATTTGGGAGAATATTTGGTGGAGATTTTTGTGGGAAATTGTCCCCACATAGTTTACCACCCATATACACTTGTCATTCCATCATAAAATTCGAATTTGTCACATAAGGGAAGAAGAAAATGATGTCCACTTGCCAGAATTCGATTTTTGCACTTGCCATTGGAGCTCCATTCAACAAATTCGAATTTCTCTTTGGCATTGTCACCTCATGCCACTTGTTTAATCACTTCTACATTGGGATTGACTCCCGTAGTTCTACATAATAGAGCCTTGAGCTCTCACTGATATATATTGTTACTAGCTATTGTGCTTGCGGAAGCGCTGGTGCCTTGTACACTTTCAAAAATATCAATAAAGGCTTTGGGGTTTTATTCATGAAGTGTTCCTCCTTTGGGATTGTGATGAATTGTTGATCATTGGTATAATTCATTTTATTCGTGCTTTGATCTAATTTGTTTTCATATGTTCTTGTAGATTTGTTAATGTAGAGCTATCTCGCATTGACATTTGATTTAGAAGTATGCTTTAGGTATAGAATGCTCTAACTAGTTTTAAATAAATTTCTAGAGTTTCTTATCATTGTTTATTGTTAAATCTATATGGAACTAATTCTTGATTAAAGTTTTGTAGAGGGAACATCTTGTTGGGATCAAAGAATCAAGCGTGAGGGGAAGTCTTTGTAGATACCAACCCACTCTTGATACATTCTTAAAAAAACTCTCATTTGTTCTTTGAGCCTTCATAGTATTATCTTACAAAGTGGTTTTGTTGGGGTTTTGGCACATAGCTTGTACACAAACCGAACACTTCTAAATTTAAATCTCTTTTAAAAAACGTTGTTTCATTTCTTTCATTTGATTTATAAGAGCTTGAAGATGGCTAAAAAAACGAGAGTTTACTCTCACTCTTTAACTTAGCCTTTTGTAAATTATAATTGTACATATACATTTTATCTTGTTGATTTTTTTACTAATACTTCATTCATTTTGCAGTCATTGTTTGGATTGTTTGCTAACTTTTGTGTGCCAGATTTTGAAAAGCAACTTCCCGCAACATCTAACAAGTGTTTGTAGGACCTTTGGCAAGTGTTGAGGTTTCGATTTCCAAGGATGCCATGAGCCCTTGAGACTTATTTTGGCTAAGTTGAGTTCACTAAAGGGCTTCTCATATTCCTCTCTAAATCGTGGGCATTTGGAAGAAACTCACACCTTGTTTCCCTTGAATAAGTTTTGTCAGATCTTGTCACTACTTTCTCAAGAAATGAGGTCTAGTGTCCAAGTTTCAAGCAATTATTGTGAGGACTCTCCTTGAAGTTTAGTTGAAGACTTTGAAGGGCCCTCTTCTCATTGTAATATTAATAAAAGATCTAATTTGCTTGTGGGAGTTTGGGATTTCTCCCATGGTATCCTATCTCCCCATTCAGAGGAAGGCTTCTCTTGGGTGGATTGACATTTGCATGGTTTAAGCTTTCATACTTCATTTACTTACATGCATGCTTTAATTGGGAATTAACACAACCTCACTATCACATTTCATTAAGTTAAAGTTTGTTACAAGTTCATTTGAGCTTTGCATTCTCTATCTCATTGTTGCTTGAAAATACAAGCATACACTTTATTTTGGGCAATTCATCATTTACATGCACGCATTTTATATTTTTAACAAACTTTGATTCGTTTCCATTTACCTTGGTAAATTGTTTCATGGGCACTTAACTACATGCTTCAATTTTATGCTACATTGATATCTTGAATATTGGAGCAATTTATTGTCATTGTCTATTTGAAACAAATTTTACTTTCAAGCAAATTACTTGTATCATTTTAATTCATTGATGAAACACATGCAACACTTGTAAACTAATTTTATTCCTCCAATTGAAGTTATAATTGCAACTTGTGTTGAACACTATTTCATTTTCAAGCATTGCAAATCAATCTCTTTGAAGCATTTGCATGTATCATTATTTTAATTTGGGGAATTAACACAATTTGCATTTCATCTAATCATTTTAGTGTAGGAAGGCCCCAAGCCTCATTAAAATTTTACCTCCAACATAAGTTAGTTGAAGTAGACATCTTAAGGATCCTCTACTCCTCTATTGACTTTTCACTTTGAGATCCATATCTTTGGGCGAAGGTGAAATCTAAGGATTGAAGAGTTAAATTGTCATCTTAATCCAGAGATAATTAATAAAATTAACCAAAAGCACTTATCTTACATTTACCTTACTTGTCTCTTGATGGCTCAAGTTTTCATATGCAAAACCTATTACAAAAACAAGTATTGTAATCATTTCAAACAAGTGCTTCCTTTTCATGCTTCAAGTCTAATTGCATATTGATGTCTTGGTTTAGCACTTCCTTTCTTTTACATTTCCAAGTTAATTACTAATTTTTGGGTTTTGGCAAGATATGTTTCACATGCTCTAATTTATAAAGTTGATTATCTCAAAAGCATTTTGTATCTTACATATCTTGTGCTAACAATTCTTATTTACATTTCAGGGTTACTTGCTTTCTCTTTTGAGAGCATTGCATTTTACTTTGAGCAAATATATCTTTAAATTGTTGAGCAAATTCCTTATAAGGCACTGGTTTTATGGTTTTTAATCATATTAATGATTGACATTGTTATTTCAAATTGCTCACTTCATATTTGCTCATAAATCCTTAAAAGTAATCTATTTTCACTATAACACTCTCCTAGAAACTCACATCTTTTAACAACTTTTCATTAGGGACCATCCCCCTTAGCTAACCTAGGAGATACCTCAAACAGAGAGAGTCGGGATTAGTGTGACAGCCCCTTTTCTGAGTTCCTTGCCACCATCCACACCTTGTGGGGTTGAAGGCTTTTCCCACTAACTTGTAGGTAGGTGTATGCAGTAGGCTCACCAGGTCCTACTAACATCATTTACATTACATAACTTGCAGAATGGGTTTACAATGACACATATAAATATTGAAAGATGATCTAATCACTTGAAAAGTTTTTGGCATATCTACTTCTTTGAACTTTGACAAAAAGTGTGCAACAATACTCATTCTAGTGTATATTGTTTTGAGAACTTATGATCTTCTAGTGAATGAAATCTTATTTTTTGTAGCATCGGATGTGTTCTAGCCTTGAAATTTTGTGGAGAGGCTAGAATACATGAGATCTCCAAAACCCAGGAATTGTTTCTGGAAATTATGCTTAGAAGCGTCTCAATTAGATTATTAACTATTTTTTAAATATTTCCAAAGTCTAAACTTAGGGAATATGGTTAATTAATCAGTATTAATTGAGATAAGGCAAGAATCATCTAGAAACTCACGTGGATCGATCCAGAGATGATACTATCCATTGATTAAGTTTTAATCTTGGTCATTAGTGCTCCAACAAAGGATTATAAGAGGAGGTCGATGTGGTGATGGAGAATACACCAGTGTAGATACTCAGTTGCCCAGGTAGTTCGATTTTCTCAGTAGCAGTAGCTCAGCAAAAAAGATAAAGCCATAGGGTGAGTAGCAGGTGGAAGAGAAGGGCAACAACATTCTGAGAGGACGGTTTCCAGGCCCTGGTAGAGGCAAAGTAAGGAAGGCCGAAATTCTCAGAGGGCCAACATAAGCTCTGCGTAGAGAGTGACGCAAGGGCTGAGGGGCAATTTTAGAGGCAGAAAACTGTTGTGGGGTGAGAGAAAATTCTCACAATAATTTTGCCAGTATTTTCCTCATATTAGATTGTCGGTTGGGCATCTAAATAATTGTACTCATAATTGCTACTGAAGAATAATAATAAAACCCTCATCTGTTGCACTGGTTTTCCCACATTGGGCTTTTTTCAGGGACAATTGTCCAAAAATAACTGTGTCAAAATTCTTGTGTGCGTTAGAATTTCTCAGTGTCAGTATTTTATCTTTTCCGCGGTATTTTTATGGTGAAAATTGCAGTTGTGATCTTATTCATTGTTTGGCGTAGCAAATAAACTGCATAATTAAATTTTCAGTTAGAAGAATAATTTCCAGTTACTGCAATAGATAAAAAAATTACATGGTATCAAAGCACAGTTGATGAGTCAGAGAGCTTAGGAAAACGAAGGAAAGGAATTTCGCTGCTCAGCAAAGGCAGTAGGCCAAAATTCCCAAGGGCAACGCAGTATTTTTCCAGGATGCCGAGTTGCTTGAGGAAAGACCGATTTTTCTGAGAGGGGCAAGAAAAATCGATTCTTCCAGATCTCTAGAGGCAGAGGGAGCAACTCAATACCTATGAAAATTCTCAATGCAGCAACTGATTTACTTTTCCTACTTATTTCATCATAAGTTATTCATGAAATTACTTCAACAAACATTAAAATAAATATTGTTGCAGATATCACACCGTAATACAGAAACAACCATATGCACACATTGACACAGTTATTTTGGACTAATGTCCCCAGAGAAACCCAATGTGGGAAAACTGATGCAACAAGGGAGGATTTTATTATTCAGCAATTTTCTTGTACAACGGGGTGCCAAATTAGCTTACCCACAAATAGACGAACTTCCAACAATTTTCTAAACCCAACGTAGGCCCTACTGACCTTTGCTACAGCCTGAAACCCTTTGCATCAGCCTACTAAGGCTCTGCGCAGCCTCTCTGGGCTTCTGTGTCACTCCTGCAGCCTCTGCGTGGATGACGCAAGCCCTTCTGGCTCTGCACAGTCTCTACTGCCTCTGCATGGCTTCCTCTGGCTCTACCTCTGCCTCTTATGTGCTGATCTCCCGTCTCTCTGTTCCGTACTTGCTGCCTCATGACTGCTCTCGAGACCACTGGTTCAATTTCTCAGCAAACCCCGCTCCAGAAATTGAATTGATTGGTCTCCTTCAGTATGTACTCCAAGTGCCCCTCAAGCCTCTTCTTATACTTTTTCTGTTGACATCTCAATGGCCGAGATTAAGTCCCTAATCAACGGCTAAGATTAGATCTGGCTTGATCCATGTCTTTTGGACCATTCTAACACAGATTCATATTAATATACATTAATATTTTATTTTCCCTTAGTTTAGACTTAGGGACTCCATTAAAAATATTAATCATTTTAATATCTTCTTATCTGTTTAGAACCTGTCCAAACCCTTTTTGGGTATTGTAGATCTTATGTGCCCCAACCTCTCCACCAAATTTCGTGGCTAGAGCACATCTGGTGCTACCCCAAATCAACAATACCTTTGTTGGGAAGATCTCTAACTGGACGCAGAGGTTTCTGCAACACTTTGCTAGACCAAAGCTAGCGTCGGGGTGGAAAAGAGGAATAGCAAACTATAAATTCTTCAGCATAACCATGGACAGAAGTAATATTCAGGAGACTTCAGATTTGCCTTCTAGATTGGAGGATGAATTTTCTTTCTTATTAGGATCAACTTCACAAGGAGTCTAGTATATAGATAGTGGAGCATTAGCTCACATGACAGGGTTTAGAGAATATTTCTCTAACTACAAATAGGAGCAGATGGACTCCCAAATTACTATGGGAAATAGAACGAAATGTACTCCAGTAGGGAGAGGTACCATAGATTTTCAGAGGGAGTCAAGAGTAAGCACCAATGTTACAGATGTATTGCATGTGTCAGGATTGGGTATGAACCCGATTTCAATATCCCAGTTACAAGATAAGGGGTATGATATTCACTTCGTAGGGAAGAAAGTGTATGTCAAACACCCAAGTTGTAAAAAGGTAAGATAGATTAGAGTTCGAAGTAACAAATTGTACTAGTTACTGATTGGTTCTCCAATGGCACTAATAGGCAGTGACAGTAGCAGTGGGAAAGATCTGAATGAGTTATGGCATATGAGAATGGGACATCTACACCATGGAGCACTGAGGATGCTCAGAGAAATGGTAACAGGGGTTCCAAAACTTGGCACGGAACATGGTGATGTGTGCAGAGGATGCATACTTGGGAAGTATGTTAAGGCAGCATTTCCAAGAAGTGATAGCGGAGCTGATGGCGTGTTAGAACTCATACATTCAGATATTTGTGGCCCAATGTCCACTAAAGCTCTCAGCAGTGCCAAAAATTTTGTCACCTTTATTGATGACCATTCCAAGAAAACCTAGATCTACTTCTTGAAGACTAATGATGAGGTCTTTGATCATTTCAGAGAGTTTAAAGCTCTTGTGGAGAATGCGACGGTGAAGAAGATTAAATTACTTCGCTCAGATAATGGTGGTGAATATATTGTTAAAGACTTCACAAATTTCTGTGCAAAGAAAGGCATCAAGAGAGAATGGACAACGCCATAAAATCCACAACAGAATGGTGTAGCGAAGCGGAAAAACATAGCCATTGTTGGAACTGCAAAGGCTATGTTATATGATCAGGATCTTATTAAAATTTCTGTTTTCCCACCCCGGTTTTCAGTTTCTCCTTATTTCTCCCATGTAGTTAAATGCCCTTTCCCATAACCATACATTCAACAAGCTGGAAAAAATATATTTTGCTGAAAACACAAATTCTGGAAAATTTACAGAATGCTGGAAATTGCAGAAATAAAAATCAGTAGTAATAAACAGCCATTAAAACACATTAAAACACTGATATTTTTGGTCAACGTGACCCTGGAAAAACCCCCTACAACTCTTGGGGAAAACCAGTTTGAGAGCTCTTCTTTATTTCTGAAAAATGTCTTTTTACAGCAAGAAAAATTTCAGCAAAAAATTACAGCAAAATGATTTTTTCAGCAAGCAAACTTATCCGTTTTCAGCCCAACGGACCACCTGGAAACTT